>JAVJIF010021454.1:0-81521 GCA_038442645.1 Agave tequilana
CCGTGCACCCGTTAACCCATTTAGTAAATGGTTCGGGTCTGATTTTATTAAAACCAAACCCGGTTACACATTTACCCGTTTCAACACCTAAATATAAATATATACTTTACGAATTGAAAAGCTAGATCTAAGCTCCAGTTCCCCTCTCATCTCCCTCTCCTCACCGCCTCCCTCACTCTCTTAGCCTCCCTCTCCTCCGATCCCCAGCAATCGGTTAAATCTCTCCCTCTCTAAAATCCTACCAGATTCCGAGCTTATCCATCTAAATCCCCACGGTTTTCAGGGTTTCTCAAAGCTCGGAGCCCTAATTCGAGATTTCGAATCCGGAAACCCTAAAATTGAGAAATCGAGAACAAATGGAGGAAGGTGAAGAAGGCGCTAGGGCTTGACCTCTGTTTCTACGTTCCAAGAACATGCAATGATGATGATGATGAAGATGTGCTTCGCCTTCCGATGAGGTTTCAATTGGTCGTTGGAAGTCATCGCCAATTATCCAGCGACGGCGGATTAGAGACAACGGTCGGCGATGGGATCGCTCAGCTCTTGAAATCTGGAAGCAAGTCGTTTAAGGTTTGTTTAAAGTTGGGATCTTTTTTATTCTTATTTTATTTTTTTCGCCCAAATTTGGCTGTTTTTTGCTTTTAATTTATTAACTAGAATCATGGAATTGGGTGATGATGGTGTTTCCGTTGTGTTGCTTGTGAGTTTTTGGTTATCAAAATTAGTATTGTGTTTGAAGTGTTTTGGGTTTTTTATTTATGAGCCAATTTGGGAAGCATATTACCTTAGGCTTTTAGCTTTAAATTTTTTTTAGGGTAAGCAATTGTTTCCGGTACGGTTAAACAGGTCTGGACCGGCGGGTACAGGGGGTTCGGGTATGGAACCCACCTTTTGGACCCGCGGATAAACGGAGTGGGTATGACACCCACTTGGGTAAATGGGTCCGGGTATGATACCATCGGTACCCGGCCTGAACCCGATCCGTTGACAGGCCTAGCCGAAGCTTAGGTTGTTTCCATGGTGTAACAGCATGCCATATCAACAAGATACGAAGATATATTTAAATAACATGGAAGCTTTGGCGAGCATACTTAAATACAAGGACTCCAGACATGCATCAGCGAATGTAATCCTATACAGAAACAACAGTCATGATGACAACTGCAATCAAATTAGGAATTATGGTACTTAACCCCTTGAAGTATGCAAAATTTATTTATGAAAATCTTTTCAAATTGATTGTGCAAGAAATGCACCATCATTCCATGACCTACCAAAATATTGCCCAAAGGCCATATCTTTCCAACGTATATGGGAAGCATGAATATAAACATTAATTGAAAATAGCATTCATTTTCTGGGGATACCCAATTTGCTTCTTTTTCTCTCTCATCCTTCTATTTCACTTGGCAGAAGTTGCAGAATCCCACACTTGTTCAGTAGAATCTTCTAGTGAAATCAACTGATGGAGCAAGGAAAAACCTGCCATGCACCCAACTCAATCAGACAATGCATCAAGCACCATCTCATGGCCATAGAAAGAAACAATTTGGTCTCTTGGACTTCATTCTTGTCTAAGATAAGGAATCCATCATTGTTTGCACTACCCTTTGGGAGTCCAAAGGAAAGAAACAGACAAAGGGAAAGCTATATAAATGGGTAAGTACAATGTTTAGTTGTTCCAAAAGCTTGATCCAAACTGGAGATGGGAGCTTGCACATGTAAAGTTAAAAAATATTGTGTTCTTTAAACATATATTATCCCTAAGAAGGCATCCCTCCAAAAGTTGAAGACTTCCTAGACCCTCCAATACTTAGGGCGTGTTTGGATGTAAGGAATCCGAGTGAAGTGAGGAAGTGGGGAAGTATAATTGCTCATTCCCTATCTATCCAAACACCGGAAAAGGAAAATAAGAAAAACCCCCTTTTTCCCTTTTTCATCTCTCTTTTACACAACCATTTTCTCACTTCCAGAGTGCTACAGTTAATTTTTGTGGTCATGTAAATCTCATTTATAATAAGTTATAGTATAAAACAGTTAATTTTTTGGTCATGTAAAACTCACTTGCATTCTAATTACAATCTATTTTTTATTTTTCTTAATTAATTTTATTTTAATATTATTTTGCGGTCAACTTTGTGGTCAACTTTTCCATTTCCACTTTTCATTACCATCCAAACACCGGAAACGACAAAACATTTTCCAAACCACACTTCCCAACAATCATCCAAACACCAGAAAACTTACTACTCATTTCCCTTTTTCCTAAAGGAAATAAATCTTACTTCCTACTTCCTCACTTCACACCAATTCCTTAAATCCAAACAGACCCTTACTGAAATCTGAATTTACACACTCATTCTATCAAATATTGTAAAGAAACATCTAAACCACTACGGGGCTTTAGTAAAAATAACAATATTCACTACTCTTTCTATTAACCAATTGAAAATTTATATATAAAAAATAAATTAAAGAGATATATCCCATACCTCAAGTCCACACAGCCGGTATAGACAAAACAATCGATTATTGTCACGACAATTACTAACCCATAATATATATATATATATATATATATATATATATATATATATATATATGGCCTTCCAAAAAGATTTGAGCCCGATTCCTTCCAACTCAAAAACAACTCCCCGACATTTGAATACAAGATCCACTCCGTTGAAATTGATCTATATTATTTCAAGCATCTATAAACCGAAAATCAAGTGTTTTGAATACTTTTTGTCCATCCATCAAGCGGCACAAAATGGACAGCCGAAAGTAGTGAGTTGGTTAGATCTGTCTTTAGGCATACAAATCCTCGATCCGGCCATTTGATTATAATCTAAATATTTAAAAACCCCTACAAACCAATTTTTATTAGGTTTCAAACGTTCTACACCGTTAAACTAACAAACTCACTATTTAGGCCGACCGTTTTTTCCCTACTTGATGCATGGACAAAAAGTATTTAAAATATTTGATTTTTGGTTCATAGATATTTGAAATAATATAGATCAACTTCAACGAAGTGGATCTTGTATTCGAATGTCGGATGTTGGTGTTTGAGTAGGAAGAATTCGGCCTCGAATCCTTCCGAAATGACACAAGTCTCTCTCTCTCTCTCCTTCCTCTCTCTCTCTCTCTCTCTCTCTATATATATATATATATATATTATAATATATATATATATATATATATATATATAAAGATTTTAATACTGCCTCACATCCAAAAACATGTTGCCAAAGAAATTAGACAATCCATTCCGTTTAGCTTGACATATCTTAAAGCTCTATACATAAAAATGATGAATTTTGAAGATCATTTACCCATTCTTTAAGTGGTGATAAAATGAACAGTTTTCTGGCAATTAGAAATCATTCATTTTACAACCACTTGATGCATGAGCAGTTGAACTTCAAAACACATGATTTTTTGTTTATAAGCTTTTTAAAACACATATATCAAGATAAACGGAGTGAATCATCCAATATATTTGCATATTACACACTTTTATAGGTAGACATAACTAGCCAGTTATGCCCTGGGAGTATTAAAACCTCTCCCTACACACAATTAAATTGATTAACTCCTAGACATTTGTTTCCCAGCTAAAAGCCATCATGTAATCTCCTCGAAGACCAAATCAAAAGCTTATTATGAATACACACTTAACCAAATTGATCTAACTTCTAGACATTCCTTTCCCTGCTAAAAGCCATCATGTAATCTTCTCAGAGACTAAATCAAAAGCTTATTATAAATCAATGAATGCCTATGTATATACCTTTACATCTCTCTGTATATTTCAATCTCCACACTAGTTTCTTTTTTCTCAATCTATTAAACATAGCTTCCATCATAGACCTTTAGTGCATAAAACCAAATTGACTCAAAGTTTCATGCCATGGCTTCTAAGCTTGATCCGTTGATAGTTTGCACAATCTCATGCAACTCTTTTATTCTCGTCTATGTAGCACGAACACTCATATCATGGAGCCGTGTTGTGTTCACAACATGTCCGAACGTGTGTCCGAGTGTCATGTGTATTTTAAATAATTTGTCATGTATCCATGTGTCATATTCATTTCAATGTTGTTGTGTCCGTGCAACATATATTCTCGTAAACTGGTCCAAAATGCTTCATTTTAATTTTGTTAGTCATTCTCCTCCAAAATGATCTCTTCCTACTTCCCACCCCGTCAAGTACTCAAGTATTGAACTCTTTGGCTGCCTCACACTCTATCATCCATGGAACCTGTTCTCATTTTGTAACCCCCAGTTCTAAATGTGCATATCACAGTACTAATACTCAATACGGTGAAAATACTTGATTTGACTTTCCTGGTAGTCAAACTGAGCCCATTTCAGTTTCAGATATTAATTCCCAAAATTTGAATTTTTCGACTATTTTGAATTTTTTGGATTATTTTGAAAAAATCTCCTGAATTCGATGTCGACCAGTTTTGCTAAACGGCTCCAAAATTTTTAATTAACAAACGGGAATAAATTTCATGAATCTGATTTCACGACGCTGTTCAGGACGATATTTTCTATTTTTTAGAATTTTTGAGAATTTTTGAATTAAAAAATTTAACCGCATTAAATAATGATATTTCTTTTCTTTTTCTTTGTCTTTTTCTCTTCCCTACTCTACTCTTCTACATTTTTCATTTCCACTGCTCTCTCCTATAAACTCTTAAAACTCAACTCACTGCCCCTCACTGTCTCTCTCTCACTCTCTCCCTCCCTCTTCAACTCCCCTCGCCCACTCTCTCTCCCCCTCTCTGCTCACCGCTGCCGGCAAGCCCTCATCGCCACCGACGGGCCTCACGTCGCCCAACCCCATCTCCTCTCCTCCCAAGCCCTCTCTATCTCTCTCCTCTCCATTGCTCTTCTTTTTCTTCTGCTTCTCCCTCTCCTTTTACTCTCTGATCGTCGCCCTGCCCCTACCCTCGTCAATGATCGTAGCACCGTCGCCATCTCCTCCCCTTCTCTTCCTCTCCCTCTTCTTCTACTCACCCACCTCTTTGGTCGTGCTGCCCTCTCGCTGACGGCCATCACCGTCGCTGCACTGCCACTCCAACCACTGCCGACGCTGACTAGCCGCCACAGCTGCTCATCTCTTCTCCCATGGTCTTCTCTGTCCCTCCTCTCTTTCTATCTCTTGTTGGATCCCTACACCCGCTTGCAACAATGACCCGACCTGCTTGCAATAGTCACCCAACCCAATAAGCACAATCCAGACCCGTTATGCGTCGTTTTGATTTTCTGACAATAACTTAGCCATTCAGACTCCGATTTACGTCATTCTCGAACCGTTGCGATCGTGGAGACGAGAGCTACGTGTCTATGACAACCACAGTGAGTGCTTTTAACCATTTTCAAAGAAATAATATTTTATTGTAAATGTTTATTTAATATATCATGTTGATGAATTATTTACATGTCGGTTGAATATTTAGACAGTTGATTAAAGAAACTCCAGAATATTGAATTGGTGATTGTGAATATATTTGTAAAGAATTTGAAATGGATTAATTATGCATGATTACAGTATAATATTGATCGGGTTAATGTTACTGGAAGTATAGAGGCAATTATTGTTATATTGGAAATTGTTCATGTTACCAGTTTTATCGAGAAATCTTGTTATTGTGTATTTATGTGATTAACATTGTTATTGGGATAGTATCAGCCAGAAATGTGCGGAACTAAGTGCCACACGGAACAAAATGCCATGTCACACATAGATGTGGTGGGGCCAGCTCTTGAATCCGTGGGGGCCACCTCTAAAATCCCACATCGCCTAGGTGTCACCTCTAGACTTATTAATAATATTATTATCATGTATACTCAGTAATTCATATGACATTAACACTAGACAATTGACACCGGGGGTCGGGGAAACAGAAGAGAGACAATATCTGTATTTTCGGTGGATATTGTTTATCGTGTTGGGTAGTTATTGTTGGCACTTAGCGGTGCTGGCTCGGTTATGCAGGACCGGGCACTCGTGTGGCCGTAGTTCCGAGTATGCACAGAACTCACCTAAAGCACATACAATGTCTCTACCTTAGTTTCAAAATAACATCACATTAAATAACCCAACAGTAATGATATCAGGAGTGTGTTATTTAGTCACTCTCTCATTCGGACAATGGTACATGCATGCCACGTTCGAATGAGTTCTGCTGGAGTGCAGACTCCAGTATAGATTGTCAGTGGCATGAGACACTGGAAAGGAATTATTTAAATATCAGGCGATACTAATAATTAGTATTGTATAATCCAAAAATACAGCATGTTAATTTACTTGTGCAATATGGCTCTTTTCTGGACATGGAATGATAACCTTTGGCACTATATATTATGACGCTGGTGATATACAGATTGCTCACATGAATTTCTCGCAAGTTGTTTTCACTGCTTATTAAATCTTGTATTGCATGTTATAGCACTGGTAAAATAAATTGTAATATGCTATGGGTAATTATAATTATATCGTATTACTGATATCCAATCATGTATTATATCGTGATTGTAATAGTATTATAATGTATTATTATTGTTTTCTTCATTTTACTACTCACTTTATCGCTTATTGATGACCCTGAGTTTGTATACTCAGATTCAGGTTCAGAGATTTTGCAGGAGCAGGAATAAGTTAAACACGTCATGGAGTTCAGATAGTTATTCTCCCTTCTTTTCTGGCCAGTTGTTTTCTTGATCATGTTTTCTGTTCATATAAGAGGTCACAACCGTAAATATTCATGTACTTGATCAATAAAGCTGGATAAATCATGAAATTATTGTGATAATTCCTTGTACTGAGGCTTAACGTGTATACAAGTAGGGTATTTTTCACGTGTATATGCGTCGCCGACTCTTATTGCGTCTCCGCAACAGTGTATTTTGGGAAGCGGGGCATGACACATTTTTTTTTAGACTTTCCTCTGCGGACCAGGCTCCTCCAATTACTGTTTTCAAAATCCCTTTCTTCTTTGTGGAGGCCCTTTTAGCTAAATTGGCAGTGAGAAGAATCATATATTTATATATTACATGCAACAGACCCAAACAAATACGATGAAGCACTGGGAGAGTTTTTAGCAGAATAAAAGAATGGCCAGTGAGAGGCCATCAAGAATGCTCTAGGACATTTAATAAGACAATAAGTTCTGAGAAAATAGAAAGATGATATATCTCTTGGAGATTGGAGTGGCATCAAATATAACAACGGAGAATGATTCTATGCTACACCCAAGTTATGAGATAATAGTAAGATGTGGAAAGGCCCACTAATGCATAATAACAAATTACATTCATTAACCAAAAGTTGCTTACCATACCATCCAAATTTGACATGGAAATGTTGAAGTTATAAGAAAAACATATAATAGGATTACATCCAGAGGATTGCAACCTATTTTGAATAACTTAATGAAGATTGCAAAAGAGACTAATTATATATCACATTTATCTATGCTAAAGATGCATTATCTAAAAGAATAGTTTAAGATGAACAAGGAGGCAACTTACACAGATCACACTATAAAAAAAGTCGGCAGAGTGCTTGGCAGTTACAGTTCTGGCACCAAATGTCTACATGTCTCCTTGAGACTATCGATAAAATATGTGTCATGTTATAGATATTTTTGCTATTCTAATGTTGGTTTTATGGAGAAATAATATGAAATTGCCTATGTAGCATGGACCCTAACCAATAATCAACCTATGATTTTGCACTGAAAATAATTCTACCAGTAATTAGCACAATGAAGAATATAAATAACTAATATGGGCAAGTGAAGGTTACAAGCAGGGCTTAAAATCTCGGAAACGGTATTGGTATCGACCAACGGTTTTTACTATCAATATCACAATATCGGTCATCAATGTTGGCAATATCGGCGTTGATATCAGCGATATTATAGGATTTAATATCATATCGGACACCTCAAAATCCGACATGATATTGCTGATATATCTCGGAATCAGCCGGCATTCGTACGAGAGGCAGACAAGGAAAGATGGGTGTACCAGAAATTTACATGCAAAAACAGTTTGCAATAATGTTAACTTAGCGGAAATAGAAGTAGTACTAAAAAGAATACTCATTGAAATGATAAATGGACTTATTGACATGATATTAGATATCATATGTTCCTTAAAACATTCATTTTGTTTGTTAGAAGACACAATTGTTCATTTGCAACCACTTGCATAGGTCAGAAGTCACTAAATACAACTTCTGGTCCCAAGTCATAATTTCTAGATCATAATGAAGTTGGTCATCCATTTGGACAGCCCGAGGCAACAAAACCCAGGATTCCTCTCACCTGCAGACAGACATGATGACCATCTTCAATATATGTCCCATGGGAAATTTTGTAAAATACAGGCATGCCCCCAATTATGCAGCAGCATTGTACATGTTTACGCGGGTACATTATGAGGACATCTACATAATCATCCGGCAATTTATAATTCTGGTGCATATAACCACATAATTTGTATAATAGCCGCATAAGCCTAATAAGTTTTCCATAATGTAACTAGAGCGGCATAATCTGTTTAATGGTGTATAATTCTTATAAAGCTGTACCATTGTGAAGTTATTTATCTATACTACTCTATCTTGTTCAGTTATTAGTTGTTGTTACTTGTTTTGAGTAAATCATTGTTATTATTTTGTTATGTCAATACTTGCAACTTGCTAAGAGTATCAAGATGTTTATTGTTGATACTTCAAGATATTATTTGTTATATTGTCCGTTAGTACTCGTTGTCTAGACTCCTTTAGTAACTTTAGATATGAGTACTTAATTTTAACAATATTTAGGAAATTATATTTTTTTCTGAAACTTCTATGGATGCGACAACATTTAAAAAATAAAATTGTTTCCTGGGAAACGGCGCATACTCAATTATGCATTATGGGACACCAAAATGCGTGCATATACATAACATAAAATAACCTCAACTATAGTAACACCCATGTACCCTGCAGACGTGCACAGACTACTAAAGATTGCTGGTCAGAAAGATTGTGGATCACCTTGGAGAACATGGTTCACAGTCGCGGTCTCGGCCGTCGACTCGGTGGGCACTGAGACGGACCAGTATCGGCGACTCGGATCGGTATCGGGCGATACGCGCAAAACGCTACATAGAAAGCTAAAAAAATTCTAAAAAAATTACGACAAATCTTAAAAAAAATGTAGACATCCACATTCATGTATCACATGTCCAAAATATATCACCTAGCATACTAAACATAAAGCGAAAGTAAAAGTACACGCATCGTTGGTTAAAGCATATTAAAATACATGCACAATATAGTAAATTACACAAACTACACTCTTAAATACATGCTAATGTAGTTATTTCCACGTTGAATTGCGATGAGACATAAAATCATCATCATAGTGCCGAGTCGACCGAGTGAAGTCCGATTCTCGGCCGAGTCGGTCTCCTCTGAGTTGAATCGACCGACTCGTGACTCGGACTCGTCTCGGAGTGGGCCGAGACGGATACGACTCGGCTGACTCGTCTTCGACTCGGCCGAGTCTTTGAACTGTGTTGGAGAATCAAGCCTGAAATTATCATCCATGTTGACCTATTATTGAAATCAGTTTTATACTTTTTCTGGTAATTTCAGCTTAAGGGCTTATATACGAAGTTTGTATAACAGATGAGTCTGAAGGTCCTACAAACCTAGGAACTGAACTTTTAGACCAGATTTTCGATAAAACCTATCTCAAATACAAAGGGATTATGATTAGAAGAGGTCCAAATAAAAGGAGGATTGCACCCAACTGAAAATTTTGAAACCTTTTGTAAAGTAATTTTTGTCTGTATTTTCATCAATTCGTGGAGTGGACAATTTTACCATGAAGATATGAATTCTAACATGAGAAATTTTAGCAGTATAGCTTTGGGCACTAAAAGGCCTACCAGTTTATTTAGTTTCAGTCAGATTTCATAAGAGAAACAAAACTGTGCATTTTTCCTTTAATTTTTCAGGAGATATTAACTTCTATCTTCTCCACAATCTTCTTTTAGTCTCCTTCTTCGTGTATGGAGATTCCTATTCTTTATTTCATTTTATATATTTGGATTTAGTTTCTTTCCTTTGGAATTTCTGAGTGATAGAGCAGGAAAAATTAATTATTTCATCAAAAACTTATTTAATCTGTTATCACTTATCCAATAATTTGATACTTCCATCTAAAGCTTTTACATCACTCCCAAAATAAAAGCATAAAGCTTGTAGCCTGCTTGGGCAGGAAGCATGGATCTAAGAAAACAGGTCTAAGTGTAGCACCCTAAGCGAGGACTTCCACAAGTTTGATCAGCCATCCTAGTACGACCGCCACCCAAACACACTTAACCGTGGAGTTCTACGAAAGTTCCTCCCTCAAAGTGCTAGCTACTTCTTGAGTTCAGTCAGAATATTATATTACATCACAACTCCAAGAGGTGAATAGTCCCAACTCTGGGGTTATATAACAGCTCTAAACCCAATAATTAATCAAAATTAGCATTTTTTAGGGAGAAATTGATCGGTGACCAACTAACTTGAGCTCATCACACTGCCTCTAATAAGCCTTAAAGATCAACTTAAAATTTGTCAAGGGTAACTAAATCCTATCCAACCTCGTACATAAATGAGAGCAAACCAAGTGATTTAATACCCCTTACATTGGGATCTTGGCCTGAATCTCATCTAGGTGCTTTGAATTTTAAATTGTGGAAAGTTTCATCCCAATGCAAATGATTATTGCAATGAAATGCAAATTGACTTAACTGAGTAGTGTGACTAGTGTCTAAACCCAGAGTTATTGGGCCTTATGACAAAGGTAGGCCAATGCAACATGGATTAATTTAAAAATACCAAACCAAAGTTATTGATAATGTGAAAAAAAAGAAAAAGAAACTTTCAACAAAAATTTCAACAAAACCTCCATTGCATGTAGGCATATTTGAATTGCATGGTAAATACCTGTGCAATAGCAGAAACTGTAAGAATGGGTATTGTGGCCAATGCAACTAGTGCCACTCGCCATTCCAGCAGCATTCCAATAGCTAAGGCCACAAGAACTGCTGCAGTGTCTTGTATAAATATAGAAAGTCGGTTGCTGAAAGCAGCCCGCACAAATGTTGCATCATTTGCCAGACGCATGGATAATGTGTCTGCACTGTTCTCTTCTTCATCAAACCATCCAACCTCATTATGCAGCATCGCTGGAGGGCATGACTGATCAGATGAAAACCACAGATAACATGATATACTAAGGCGTGGAAGTAAAGCCCTCAAAAAATATTATGTTATTACCTGAAAACATCATTCTCCTAACTCGCTCGGTCATCTTCTCCCCCATTATACCAAAGTAGAAGTGTTGCAGAAAATTAGCAAGCACTGTGATAAAACCCATGCATGCAATGATTAAACACCATTTGTTAACTTCGTTCTGTATATCCTTGACATCAAGTCTATAGTATGCTGATACTATTAGTGCAATGGTGTAAGCAAGCAGTGGATTGAATGAACCAAAAATAGCAGCACCAATACTTCCTAAAAGTGCATAAAGCCATTCTGCAAAACTGAGCTGTGCAAGCCTCCAAAATGAAGGTGGCTTTTGGTGCTGTGAATCCTTCGCCTCCCTTTGTTTAATAGGCATGTCATCAAACTGATTAAGCGGACGGCTAAAGGTCTTTGAATGCGATCGCTCATTTTTTGGATCAGATGTCAAAAGTGGTGAAATAGGTGATTCTGGGTCAGAATTATTTGATGTTTGTCGATGTAAAGCATGAACATCAATTTTGGGTAGCTCAGGCAATCTCATTTCGAAACTATCTTGCCTTTTGATGGACGGTGCTCTTTCTGCTGCCACAAGTGGCATACCATTTTCCAACATTTGCTCCGAAGGTGGGCTTTGAATATTTGGTGATTCGTGTGAGTTGTAATTAGCATCTGACTGCTGAAATGCATGAAAACCATGTCCCCTCTGGAGGGAGGATGATTTTGTCATCTTAGGAGATGACGGCTCCTGAAAGCTGTGAGTCGCTGATGAATCCTTCTCGATCTGAAAAGCTGCTGGCTCTTTGTAATTCTTGATAGGTGTCCTGGAAAGGATTGAAAACCAGTTATCAATAGAATATGGTGCAAAGTATAAAACCAGTTATCGTATTACATAGGTCATGTTAACTAATATTAACACTTTATGCTAGTTATTATCCTCGCTCCAGAAGTGCATCTAGTTCTCTCTGATGAATTTAAATTTGGCCTTGCATAATGAAGATAATGGCATGCAGCTCTGTAATATCTAAAACTGGTGTCGCAAAAAAAGATAGAATGGGCTCTTTTAGAAAGAATTTGGAATCAAATATTTCTTATTCAAATTCGATGAAGTATCCTAACTGAAAATCCGCGCCACTCATCTTGACATCCATCATATAAAGTGCCTAACACCACAAATGAAGTGTTTCCTTCGTCCCCCCCCCCCCCCCCCCCCCCCCCCCCAAAAAAAAAAAAAACAAAAAAAACATCAAGTGGGTACAAGATGGACGGACTTGTCTATGTCTTTATTCTCCATTAAATCATCTGCATCCTAACTATCTCATAACCAAGAGTACAATTACTTGGACTTGTGCACAGAAATTAAAACATAACTCTTTAATAGCAATAATTGGTCAGTGAATCTTGTATAAGCATTTGGGCTTAGCAATTTCAGAGCACCAGTTTGAAGATCCAAGATCATTTGAATTGGATGTAAACCCAATCACATCCAAATTATTTGATGCTAGGTCAACTTATGCACTTACCAACATATGTTGAAATTTTTCCTCAACCCTACTAACGTGTTACCAAATGCAATAATTAACGACACGTCAAGTATAACAAATTATGCTAAAAAAACAGGGTTAGCATGTGTGACATTGAATGTCTTCAGTTGTGTGTGTTAGCATGGGTGACATTGAATGTCTTCAGTTGTGTGTGCATGCGTGCGTGTGTGCGTGCGTGCGTGAGAGAGAGAGAGAGAGAGAGAGAGAGAGAGAGAGAGAGAGAGTGTGCGTGTGTGTGAGTGTGAGTGTGTGCTACACACGTATATACGACACATATATACTAGAGACATAATAGTGAAGTGCATTGAAATCAAGAGGCATCAACTCATGTACAAACAAATGAAATACAACTATGTTGATGTTGGCATAAATATAAAAGCATATGAACCCAAAGAAACCAATTGAAGTCCAACCACTCATTTAAAAGAGAAATAGTAAAGTTTCAGAGAATATAGATTTGTTGGAATGGAACTCTAGAGCCAGACATAAGAATATATATCTTGCGCTAAGTTTTACCTTTTGGGAAGTTTTGCTGCTTCCTCACATCGGAGGAGTTCCGCGTAAAGGCCATCCAACGTAAGCAATTCTTCATGTGTACCCATTTCAACGAGCTGGCCCTCCTCCATAACTGCTATATAATCAGCATTCCGAATAAGGCCAAGCCGTCGAGCTATTATTATAGTTGATCGCCCCAACATTAGTATATCCAAGGCGTCCTGAACAGCTTTTTCTGCCTCGAAGTCAAGGCCACCTGTGACCTCATCAAGTAAAAGAATAGATGGATTTGAAAGCACAGCCCGAGCAACAGAAAGCTTTATTTTCTGTTCTTCCGTTAGTGCTACACCAGCCCTACCAACCTGAGATGTCATATATTAGATCCACATGAAAGATATTAAAGAAAATCAACGCAAGGATGGAGTGGTTAATTTGAAAGTGTTGAGCACTCTACCTGGGTTTCATATCCTTTTTCCAATGAGCTGATAAATGTGTGTGCATGTGCTGTTTTCGCAGCCTCCTCTATCTGATCAAATGTAGCAGATCTTCCATAAGAAATGTTATCTCTGATGCTCAAACTTAATAATGCTGGCTCCTGGGTCACCAGTCCTATTTGGCTTCTTAACCACTCTAGCTTCAAGTTCTTTATATTCTCTCCATCCAAAAGGACTTCACCTGCACCGAGACAAGAAACAGTCATTCAACTCAGCAACCAATCAATAAGTTTTGAACTCTAGTCAGATGTCAAATAACAGTACAAATGTGTTTGAAAGAAAGCAGTGCAATAGTAAAGATACCTAGTGTAGGATCATAGAAGCGTTCCATGAGAGGAATTATGCTGCTTTTCCCAGATCCGTTCCTACCAACAAGTGCCACCGTTTTTCGAGCAGGTACAGTTAGGTAGAAACCGCTCAGTATAGGAATTTCCGGACGAGATAGGTAGCTGAAATATACATTCCTAAATTCAATGTTTCCTTGCACTGAAACTAAGGTATTTCCATCCTGATTGACAGTGGATGATGTTGAACGACTTATCATCTCATACAGTCTATAAGCGGCAATTCTACCTTGCTCGAATGAGTAAAAGTTTGTGGCCGCTTGATTTAATCCACTGCAAATTATAGAAAATGTGAATAAGAATAATGGAAAATAGAGGTAAGACATCATACTCTTACAAAGTTAAAGATGCTTACAGGCCACTCAAAATCACCGCAAATAGTGCTGTAATGATTTCACCACCATTAGCTTTCCCATGTGAAATCAGAAGTCTTCCAACCCAAAGCTGTAAAGCACAAGAACATATGGCGAGCCCATATGTGAATCCAAGCCCAAGACCTTGCACAAGACTGATCAATATCCCATAACGCAGTGTTGCTTGAAGTGATGTAGCATAAGAATACTTTGCTAGGGTCTCATTAGTAAAGGCATACAGAGTCCTAATGTAAGAGATCGCCTGCAAATTACAAAGATAGCAAAAATACCCATTTATATGCCATTCAAAATTCACCCATATTTAAAGAACATATAAGCCAAAAGTCAGAGAAATTGCAATGCTGTTGGTATTTGGTTTATAATTGAATATTGCAATTCAACATACAATGATGGAAAAATAGCTCTATCAGACTATCACTGCAATTAACCCTACTTGTTCAAAGTTATTTTGGGAAGTCACATTCAGGAAAAATGTAAATCTCACTATCTATATCTCATGGAGCCTTAATTTGAAGAGAGACAACACGGATCTGTTAGTACGACTACACAGGATAACCTGAACCAGCCTGATAAACAATCCAACCTCTTGACGGAACCTGATTTGACAAGATAATTTTCAACCAAAGCACAATCTCGATTACAACATCAGCAAGATTAGATAAACCTTTGTGGATCTGGTTTGGTCAGGGTCCATAGGATTACAAACTTGCCAAATGAGAAACATGATATATGTTATAAGAATGTGTGTGGCGTCGTTAAATAGATATTACTGAAACTAGAACTATATGTCCAGCATGTCCACTGAATTAATAATAAATTTGTTATAAATATCAATACAATTACTTTCATACTTTGGGTAACGAAGACATTGTATAGATATTAATGTTCACAAAACTCAGGTCCCATATGAAATAGAGATTGCATATCACAAATGGGATACCTGCTCTCTGTTGCCGTATCATGATAGTCTACTACTTTAAGGCCATGTTAACAGTCGAATGTAATGTGAAGTAGTCATCAGTACATAACTTTTAGTATTAGTAGACATACGTAGAAATAGAAATACAGGAAAGAACAATTAGCATACTCCACAAGACCAAAAACAAATGAAATATATTTTTGGGACAGAAGTGAACAAAATTAATCATAGTGCTCCAACTATCTACCACCTATAAGTTTATAAAAAAGCGAGATGCACCAGTCCGGTCCCCCTTGACTTTTTTGTCTACCAGATTACATTTTCCTTTGACACAATACCTTTTACGTGATCTAAATATTGCATGGGCCCCTATGTAGAGCTTTGGAACCCTAAATGCACATTACCCTGGAAAATTGTCCCTAAACTTGTGTATAATTTCTTTTACTTACATCCCACAACTTATCTCCTAAGGAAGAGTCATAATTTCTTCACCTACGTAATTCTGAACTTTATTTTTCTATACAGCACCCAATCACCTAAACTTTGAATATATAGTTTTTCAAATATGCTCTACCAAATACTTTTGCTTTGCATTATAACCCCATACAGGTTCTCTATAATAACAGAACTTTGTACTTTCAATACATTTCCTTGAAAATTATCTCCTACTTCTCTTCAGTTAAAATTTCTAAATTCATGACCTAAGATTAACATAAGCCATTTTTCGTACAGAGACCTATAGAGCTAAAAATGCATTATCTACTTCCTTCTACCTAATGTCTTCTGCCTAGCATAGTTACTTTTGTACGTCTCCGTATCAAATTACCCTTTTACACCTACATTTGAATTACAACTAAACTCATTAGCAGTTTTGCATATGCCACATTTGTTATTACTTTTGCACCACCAGCACATGGAAGAAACTAGTAATAGTCAAAACCTACAGAAAAGTTCACCAGACATAGACATACAACTCAGATTAATTTTCAGATTCAGAGAAATTATTCAACAGTTTCTTCGGAACATGTATAAAGTCAAGCAACTGTTCTTGATCGGTGTATGGGAAAAGGTTATGTGACTAATATCTGAAAAGAGAAAGCATCACAATAGACTTGCAAGCCCCAGTTAAATGTTCGTGAAATTGGTCGACTCATCATAGGTTTTACAATAATGATGCACTGTTCCAATCAAATTCAAAACATAAAGTCTTAACTACTAAATACATCAAGCAACAGTAGTGCCCATTATTGAAGACACTCAGCTGCACAGTCTAGGTGTTAAATAAAGCATGAGACCTAATATGCTTTTCAGTTATTGTTCATGAAGAATAAACAACTGAATGGATGGTTTCAAGAAATTCAACTATTTTTTGTGTTCACAAAGTTCATATGAAAAATCTAGAAGTTTGCAACAAAAACAAACCTGTTCGGCGATGCTTGCTGCTTCCGCATATGCATCTTGAATATTTTCTGCAAGTCTGTGAAGGAATATATTTGAAATTCCTCCTGCGGCAACAATGAAAGGGCCAGTACCTAGAGTCAAAAGTGCAATTTGCCAACAGTTGATCAACCCAATGACAAGACCACCAAAAAAAGTGGCCATGTTATGTATATAGTTGCCGACCTGTAAAATCAAAGATCCATTATCCATGATAAAGTCCAATTAATAACAAATTTCATTGAAAGTTGCATAGACGCCTAAAGAAGGGTTCTTTTATGTAGTAAAATGTCATCATTTTCCCAATAGCAAAAATAACAGTAATCTGCAAGATGAACAATCGAATATAAGACATACTTTCTCACTAAGAGCAGATTGAATAAGCAAGACATCACTCAAAACTTGACTGACAATATCTCCATTGTTTCCATATGTATCAAAAAAACTCATGTCCTGGTTTAGCAGCACTTGGACATACTTTGATCGGATCACTGCAGTCTGCCTCTCTCCAGTAAGAATCCAGCATGAAACCTCTATCAAATTTACTAAATCAGCACTGAAGTCCAAAAACATGGTCCAAGAATATATGAGTGAGGTAGAACATCATAATTGAATTTACCTATCCATCCAGCAGCAAAAACAGCAGAGGCAATATAAATGATGTACAGAGCATGCTGCAAGTGTTGAAAAACAAAAACTCAGTTAGAATCAGAGAATATGAACCTTTATTTAGAGATCAAACTTTGAAAAGGACAAACAAAGTCTAAGAAAAAGTTTTAAAAAAAAATGAGAGAGGTCAAGGGCCAAATGAGGAAGGCTGATGAGATCATATTTCATAATTAGAAGGACTGGAATAGAATTGCAGTGCTCGAAACAGATTATAAAGTAACATCTGCGAAAAAGAGGAGGAGGAGCGTAACAATCTACATCATGCAATTTATGCATTTTATGTTTTATTTGAAAGCGAAATTAATGCTACAGAAAGTTTCAAGTGAACCCATGCTACACTCAAAGAAAAGAACCTAAATCAATAAACAAGGCAAGAGAAAGTGAATTGTACAAATAGCAACTTTCATTAGTATGTTTAGGTATAATGGAGACATCAAGAATATGGGTCCTCTTATACTATAAATGAAGCATTAATGAAATGAAAGGTCAAACAAGAAAGAAAAGAGATGATCTTGATGTCTAAATATCAATTTGTTTCAAACGTATGAATTCACTTGGAAAAGAGAAGCCCTTGATGTCTAAAGAATATCAATTTGTTCCAATCCATACATGCATGAAGGTCATGTCCAATCTATTAAGGAATCCTAGGGCAGAAATGCACATTACCATAAGATTATTGTAATAAATTCAATCTGTTACAATCATCTTTCTTATGAGACTGTTTGGACATAAATAATAAGCTGACAATGGAGAAGAATCTATGGTATAAGCAACTTAATAAAATGAACCAAGTTTCTTTTCAATACCCTTTCTAATAAGCTTAGTTGAGAACTTGTGAAATCAGGAGCGCAAAATAAATTGCTGGGTTACTTGTAAAGCTCAAAAGACTGATTCCAAACTAACGGATGAAAGGAAGGACTGACCAAGCTACGTTATAGTAGAGTGATGGTTCAAAATCTTGCAGCCATTACCCAAACTACCTTTTTTTCATTTTGGTGCCCGTGTATGTATACTCTGGGAAAGAACTAATGAAATATTATAGTGTTCCTAAATTTGCAATAACGCATCCAAACACCAATATGTACAAGTTTGCAGTTATTTTCGTGATGATAAAACAGGGGCGTAAAAAACGATCCTAAGCAAATCAGTGTGATACTTGAAGCTTCATATAAAGGAAGAAAAGATGAATTCAACAAATCCTCCTAAATAGCCTCAAAACTCAAACTAGATAGTGTAATGGGATGAATGAAGCAAACCACTAAAGCCTAAACACACCAAGCATCAATATCATGTGTCCAATGCAAACATGATTGTTTTGGGAAAAAATGAAACAAAAGGTAGAACTATTACAGTCATTTCATATATTTACCCCATGATAGAGAATGAGAAACTTCTTGTTATTCTAATAATTTGGGCATTGACATGTTATGGCACGTGCAAATCAAGTTCTATCAAGATAGGTATTCTTCAGATTGAACTTGAGGTTCAGGCCGCTCAGGTTGTTGGTCTCGCTGTTAGCTTCATGAAGCAAGTCCTTATTGTGCTTAAAGAAAGATTAAATACTTCTAATTAAAGGACTAAAGGGTTTAATCATTTATCACGACCATAACAAACAACTTCTTCTAACCTTATTCTTAGTTTTCTTCATCTCCATATTCAAATATTTCTCATTTCAAAAAAATTTACACACAGTTCTATACCTGAGCTGAAAGACTGTACGAACTGATATTTCAAGGAACCAGCCTCACTAGCGTACAATAACAACAAAAAAAACAATAAAGCCTTTATCCCATTTTTTTGGTCAGCCACATGTTCTCTCAATTGACCTCTGTTAAGGGATACCTGCTTTATTAATTACCGTATATCTTTCTATTACCTCAACCCATGTTTGGTTTGGTCTAATCCTTGTCGTTCCCTCTCATCAACTATGGTCACAGGACTCCTTGCAACTTGAGCAGTCATGGATCTATATTGTATGTCCTAATCAACTTAAACAATTCTCCATCATTTCATTCTCGACTGAAGCTACCTCCCATAAAATGTGAATGCACCACTTTTTTTATCTCTCTTTTGTCATATTCCCTCTTGTCCATCTCAACATTCTGACTTTAGGAACACTCAAGTTTATTGCCACATAAATAGGAGAAGTTTCATGACAACAAACTGTGAACAACAGTTTAAGGTTGTTGGCAAAAAACCAAGTGAAGAGAGATAAATAAATGGGTTGACACAGAACCTTAACTAGATACTTTTTACCCTGTGGTACCCGCTAATCGTCTTACTTTTAACATGGTTTCTCAATTCAACCTCACTAGAAAACTCAATAGAGCAGTGGAATTAGTTTCATTTAACAATTAGCAACAATCAGATTTTTAGATGGATGCCAAAAAAATTACAGATGATAGGATTTCTTCTAAATCAAGGTTGTAGATGATAGGGAAGTTGCCTTGTGGATCCATGATAGAGTTTCTGGAGCTGCTAAGGCCTGAGATTGAACTTGATATTACAATTTAATCAATATTAAATAGCACATGTTTTCATTTGTTGCGGAAAAAGGGGTCTCTTCAATAAATTTACGGACAATGTCAAGAAGAAACTGCATTGACATCATGTCCCAAATGAAGTTATGATCATATATATAGCAGAGATGAGACTGGCATGCAAAAGTAATGGGATATAAAGATCTAGGGACTTGGAGCTACAATAACTGATGCAAATGATGAAACCAATGCAAGATTGACTAGAAAATCAAGGAGATTGTTAAAAATAGAGGGCAAAATAGAAGATAAAAACCTGTACAAATGGAACAAAACAACCATGTGTTCGCACTCAAACTACCATACTCATAATTGAATTATGGCAACCAAAGTTAACTCCAGATAGTTAGTGATTGTGGCAATCCAAGGCTAGTGGACCATAAAGAATCAAAGAAGCAGAACAGCCCGATTACAGTAATAGAAGCCAAAACAATCCTTTGGAAATTTCTAGGAAGGACAAACTATAAGCAAATAGATGGATTTTCCATTATATAGCAAAAACAAAGATTAAGAGGTAAATTCAATCTCAAAGTTCATAGTTTGCATAGATTAGTTCGTGCTTTTTTAAAATGTTTTATCATCAATTTTTTTTTTATAATCACCACAGATGAAGAAACAAATCTCCTGTCGCCTGAATTCAGCAAAATCTAGAAGCTTCACAAACCAAGCACTTTAGCACTCATTTTTTAAAGTCTCGTTACAAAGATAAAGAACCTCTGATTTTCCCTTAAAGTCCCCCCAATCCCAGACTCACCTGCTTGAACTCGTGAAACAACTCATCATCCTTTCCGTGCATCGGCGGGTCCAAGTGTTGCGAGCTCAGCAAATTGATCGCCTTCCCGAAGAAATGCAAGTACACCACCAACGCCATCCCATGAGCCGCCGCCGCAATCGATCCGACCGCCATCAGGACCCAATCAATTCCATCCGCACAAGCGAATAGCCTCGAGAACGGCACCGCGGCGGGCGGCGGCTCGATCTCCTCGACCTCTTCGCCGGGCCCCTCGTCCTCCATCGCTACCGCCTCGACGCCGGCGTCCATGTACGGTGACGGCGACTCCGGCGGCTCCGACACCTCGGAGACCGGGGTCAAGGGCTGCATGTGGGGTGGGGACCACCCGAAGAGGCTGCGGGACACCATCATACCAGGGCTAAACCGACTCAAAACCCTAAACCCTAGAATTCCATCGGAATTAAGGAGATCTAGGGTTTTCTGAGAGAAAAAGGGGCAAATTTTGGGGGACGAGACGCGCCGGGGGGGGGGGCGGGGGGCGTGGCGTTTGGAGCACGCAATTTAGGAAAGGAGGAAAAAATTTAGGTTTTTTTTTTCTTTTTAAATGAATTTGCTGCTCGTCGACGACGTCGATTTTGGGGATTTTGGAGGGCTTTTGGAGGCCACGGCGTTAAAAGCAAAGGGGACATGGGGCGCTTGGTCGGAGACATCATGGCCTTGCACTCGATTCCGTGTGCGCCAAAAGCAGTGTACTTTTTCCAGATACCACCTTTCACTTTATGATAATTGTTTAGGATATTTCAAAAGTTGGCCTGAGCTGGAAATGCGCGGGATTCAAAATGGTTGGCCGAAGTTCGGAAAAGTTGGTGGATTACTATAGTTTTTAATGGCTCAATTGAGTAAAGGGACATTCTACCTGCTTTTCTAGAAATTTGTTGCCCTGTTAGGAAAATTTAGCTAGAATGTGAGCCAAGATGTCATTTTCTAGCTGATTTATTTGTTCTCAAAATTTATCCATTCCGATAGATTCATGCTAAAGATAGTTTTAGTCACGTATTAATATATCATGGTCATTGTCACCGCTATCATCATTATTTAAGTTTTTTCTTCAAGAATAAAATTAAGTATGGACATGAGAGTCTGCTTTTTAAAAAATGTATTTATTAAATTATTTAGAATGTATTTTCACTCTAACAAAAAAGGAAAAAAAACCCTCTAGTGTCAGGCTGATAGACGCTAATCACCAAGTGTCATCAGCAATATCCCATGAATTTAAGTTTTACTAGTGACATTGCTCTCGATATTGTATCACAATTCACTAACTGATTTATTAATCACGATTTAATTTTGTACCATTTTCTTAAAGTAGAGTGACTGAAGTGCTAAAATGCGTATACATAACCTTACTCCCGCATATCTAGAAATAGAGGGTGCTCCACGGAAAAAGACCCAACACAACAGTGACAAAACAGCCGCAGTCCTAAATTATGATTAATAAAAAAAAACTGATGAATCTAACGGAACCACTTTCATACCCAGATAAACACACCCCCATCGCACATCTTTCAGTGAGGGCGGGGCCCATTATAAGGGCATTTTCTGGGGGTACAAAAAAAGAGAGGGAAAAAACTACTTGTTTTAATCAGGCGTCCGTTGACTAAAATTTCAAAGACCGGAACGCCCTCAACTGGTAAGAAATAAAGAATCAGAAAAAATTGTATCAAAGCCATTCATAATTTTATAAATTACAAAACGCCGACAAAGGACAGGGTTGTACTAGTTTTGGGAAAACTTGGACTGGGGAAGAATTTTCCTGGAGCCGGAGAACTGTTCAGGTCCTCCGCCCCCACCTGAAAATGACTGGATCAGGTCACTGTCAAGTAAGATTACCTCAAATTGAGTCCCGATCTAAATAAACTTTATGCAATTAACGGTGTTTGGAATGTTGATGGTCAGACAATAGACATTTGTGTTGGTGGAGATTTTGCCGACGTAACCAACTACCCAAGCATCATTTTCTCAATTTGTGCACGTTCAAGCCCAATAAATGTGGCAGGATTTCACCAAATTTAGGGGTGATTTTTATGATTTTAGAAACTTATAATTACTTGACTGTAAATTGGAGATCAAAATTAGGGATCTTAATCGTCTTAACAAAATTTTACCGTATGCAGAGTCACTATGCGGATCAACCTACGAGTCAGGTCACCAGGGCTTGGAAGGGGGGCAGAGAGCTCCCTCCCAGTTGTCTCTGGGGCGGAACTCTCGGAACAAAAGCGGAGAATGAAACTCGGAAATTGAAAGTGGATTCAGAGTGATAATAGCTCATTCTCGGATAAATCCGGATGATTGGTCCGGAATGTGTAGTAACACGGGTCTCCGAAGTCCTGTACGTCTTCGAAGTTCTAGGTGAATAGGAGTTCGGGTCAGTTTCTATTGTGAACCTAAATTCAGTTGATTTGCTTTGTTTGACTCTCTCTCCCACTGATTATAAGTAGAAGACGTTATAACCCTAGTTGAGAGAGCGAGTGACAAAATTGTATCCCCATTTGTAACTTTGAGTGACTGAATAAAATCTTCTTTTTTCAATCTTGAGGGCGGAAGCAAAATTGTCGAATCTCGCTGGATCTCATCTTTTCTTCGATTTGTCTGTTACTTGTGCATTTATGTTTGTATTTTTTTAAGTAAAATGTCACCTTTAATCGGTGATTTGATCTCATGTGAGACTCAACATTGACTATTTATAATTTATGTCACAATTAACAAGACAAGCTTGGCTTTTTGGACTTTCTTTCTTTCTTTCTTTTTTTTTTTGGCTGCTAAGGACTTCAATGTTGTTGCTCTATGATTATTCTCGAGTTTAGTAGAATTGGATTTAGTACTCTATAGGAGGAGAAATTTTTGTGAGTTCGAAACTAACCGTCTTTTCGTTTAAACTTTGTTCTAGTTATAGTTCAATAAAATCTGTACGTGATAAAAAAAAAAAGAGTTATATTTTTCTTATGAACAGTTTAGTTTGCTGCGGTGGAGAATTCAACACTCGTTAGGTGCAAAATTATGGTTTTCATTGGGACCTCCATAATTATCTATCCTGTGTTCTTAATTAGAAACTAAATAAAAATTAACTTGGGATATAAAAGTATTAGTATTTGAAACTGCCTCAAAATTTTGCAGCAACAGTTCTTGTTCCCACACAGGCTTAAAAAAGTTATATAACTGCTGCAGAAAATGAATAAATAATAAATTTTTTCCATTTCATTTTATAGGAAAGAGAGCTCTGATTTCTTACAAAGTAGACAATGCACACAATCCAAGTGATTTTCATGCTTTATTTAGCTTCTGGCCTCACATTAGAGCATGATTGAGGTGCTGCATGCACAATTAATTTAATCAAAAAACAGCTGGATTATAAAAATGAGAACGTAGTGGAATATGTAATACTGAGAATTAAGGACTTAAACTATGGTCAGCAACAAGTGCAACATGAAAATTAATTCCAATCCATGTGAAGAAAAATCAGCAAAAACTTTGTGGAAAAAAGAGAAATAAACTCTTGAGAAATTAAGAAATCTGAAAGGATCACATCACTTGCCAGCCAGTTTTGTCCTGTATTTTTTGTCTATTAACAAGGGGATCTTTGAAGACCAAAAGTCCTGTACAGGTCACGAGAAAGATGAAACAATATTTTATTATTATTTTCCCATTAAGATAATTAAAATATTAGTAATTTCAAATTTGGCCCAGTGAGTTTTTTAGCCTTCTCCCTGGTGACGATTGAGCGTGCCTGTCGCAGTGTCAGGAGCTGATCTTTTGTTGCAAGGACCACTGAGGGGTTAAGAAGAACTGCAATGGTGAACCGCTTTTGCTAGCAAGGACGAATCAGAGCAGTATATGATACATCTGTTGGGAATATGAAGAATATATATGTGAATCTTTGAATTGAATTACGGCGAGATTCGTTGATCGAATCAATTGGATTATGGTTTGAATGTGTTCTCCTTCCATTGGGGATAAACGTGGTATATTCACATGTTCAATTCCAACTTCGAATGAATGAGATATTCAAGTCTAAAGTTTGCCTAATTCAAACCCAAAATAGGACTAAAGGTAGCTAAAAGCATTTAGTCGCACATTGAACATGGGATGGAAGTTTGTAACGCCCCGATCCGGCGGGTACGGAGACGTTACTGCGACGTATATACGCAGGTCAGAAATACCCTCACGTATATACGCTAAGCATCAGTACAGGCAAGAATCAGAGTACGGAAGCAAGTGGTGCATTATACATTCCAACATATGAGTACAATTACAAGGTTATCACCAGAGGTGATCCAATATTACATGAATATTACATCACTGATATGCGCAATTGCGAGATTTCAAAGAGATGTACAAGTATGAACAGTACACAGGCACTCACGAGTTTACAAAAGGAAAACTCGAGAGGCACACAAGGGGGCTTGGAAGGATAGAGATCCAGACGGTCTGCTGAGGATCCATGCTTCAGCTGCGCCACTCTGATCAGCAACTAGGGGAATCCACACGCTCCAAGCTCCATGACCTGGACATGAGGATCCAGGGGAGTCAGATGAAACTCCCCAGGCGAGTGGTGATACGAAAGCCAGGTGGCGAGCATAGATAAGCAAACATATGGTATAATACGACAAGAGCAGGAGACTGACAGAATAGAACACAGGTGGTAAAACAGGATGTGAGCAAGTATAACATAGTAATGCTCATAAACCAGAATTCCGATGTAAAACCCGATAAAAGCAATTATAACGAGACAAGTGGTATAACCAAGTTTACAGAGCAACATAACAAGTTATCATCGTGGCATATTATTATTATTACTCGTCCGACCCATATATCTAGGTATGTGTCCTGGTGTACATTCCAACACACATACATCCATATATAAGCAAGTCGAGATTGGTTATTGGAAGCGGATGAAGAACTGATAGCTCATACTTATAGTAGTTCCCGTCCGCCCAGGACACAGCCATTGGGGGCCTTAAATCCCCCTAACACGCATCTTCTGAGGGCCTGAAATCCCCCTAACACGAATCGTCAGTTTTGTATTCCATTACTATAAGCAAGGCATCATACCGGCATCCATCACTTCCTCCCATTCCCCGTGCAAGTTATCCTTTTTTATGGCTTATTAACATAATTATCGGATTACGGGAATAAGTAGAATCATAACTGGTCATAACAAGAATACATAACGAGCATAACGGGAGTTCATAACAGGCATAACTGGAGTACATAACAAGTGATCAAGTTCTACATTCCCGTAATGTGATATTCATGAGTAGAGAGTTAATCATAATAGGTATCAGGTCTCAACCTGCCAATGACAAGTGATCAGGCAGGTGACAGGTAATAAGTCATGTCATAACAAGGAACAAGTATCATAAGACATATGCCTGAGATGTGATGTTAAGCGGGCGTCAAGTGATAGCATGATACATGCAAGTGTGCAAGTAAAATAATATAATATTAGTCAATATGACGAAGCAGAAAGATCAGAAGGAGAGCGAGAACACTCGCCTGTCCTTGGAAAACATGGTGAAATCCCTGATCTCCGGAATTCAGGTAACCAACGCTTAAACGCGTTAAAGAGAGTGATAGATAAAGAGGAGAAAATCAAGAGAGAGAAAGAAAATGAGAGAGAGGAGAGAGAAGGTGAGAGCTAGAGAGAAGTCCATGGAGAGAGAGAGTGCATGAAGAGAGATTGGTGCACAGGGAGACGCGGGTTGGAGAGTGAGACGCGGGGGTCGCAGACGCGGGAGTCGCGTCGCGGGAATAGCAGACGCGGGAATCACAGACGCGAGGTTCGAGACCGGCGTTCAAAACAGGGCGCGAGGAGAACGCGGACGCGATCATGAACTCCGCGTCGCGTTAACACAAGAAGAACACAGACGCGGGCATGGGCTCCGCGTTGCGCTGATACAAGAACGCGTAGATCGCGTTAAAGAATCGCTTGGACGCGGGGTGAACTCCGCGTCTAACAATCAACAGATAGAAAGAGAGAGACAGGGAAAAGGTGATCTCTTTGGTGGTGGTGTCGTTGCAATTGTCACCGAAATGATTACCGGAATAATCGTAAACGATTACCGGAATAATCATCGGAGATGTTGCCGACGAAGAAGAGCTCGGCCCCCAATCCAAGGAGGGTGGCCGGCCCTGATAAGAGTCATTTTCCAAATGGAGAAGACGAACAGGAAGAGGAACCAGGATTAAAAGAAAGAAACAGAGAAGGAAAGGAAAGAAGAAAGGGGGAAGAGGAGAATGACCGTCGATGGCTGGCGGTCACCGGCGGCGGCCGAAGTTGGCCGGAAGTGGCCGGAGTTGGCCGGAAAGGTGGCCAAGCAATATGTGAAGGGGTGCAAGTATAGTTCAAATTGAAAGATTGGAGTTTTGAAAACAAGGCTTCGGAGAACGAAGCTATGGCTCGTCGGAAAGAGCACGACGAGGAGATGAAGACGGCGCGGTCGTTGGTGGCTAAGATGGAGTATGAGGTAGTGAAGATGGTGATGAAGCTATGGAGGTTAATGGGTCATTTGGGTGGAAAAGAAGAGGAAGAAGATGATGGTGGAGGTGGTGTTGTGGTTGAAATGGAGGAGGAGATGGAGGAGAATGAGGTGGTGGTGTTGGTGGTGGAATGGAGGAGGAGATGGTGGAGAAATGGCTAGCCAAAGGAGGGAACATGGGTCAAACCCATGGAAATGGGCTGCCATGCTCTCTGTTGGTGGTTGCAGGAAACAAGAAGAAGAAAGAAAGGAAAATGAATCAGAGAGGAGTGGAGGCATTTATATAAAGGATGGGAATGAATATAATAATGTTGCACTTTTCAAAACAAAAGAACACACAAGGAGAACTTGCGTCTCCCTCTCCAAACGCAGCCCTTATGCCTGCGTTTAGGCCAAAATGAGCCAAACGCGGAATTTAAAGCCGCGTCCAGGGAAGTGCGAAGGTTGCGTTTAACAAATGGACAAAAGTCAGATTTGACTTGATGGGACTTGATCTGAAATGCATTAAATGCAGTATGGAGAGGATCTCTGCATTAAATGTGGAATCCAAGTTGGTGAAACTCGCGTCTAGCGAGGAGAGAAAAAAAGTGGAAAAAATATCTGGACACTATTCCGGTATCTGGGAAAACACCGAAAACTCCGGAAAAGTCCAAAAAATAAAGTAACTTGGAAAGCTTTCCAAAAATTCTCAAAAATAATAAATATTATAAAAAGATTTTTGGTGAAATCGATTTTCAGAAATAAAATCACATTTTTAAAATAAAAATCCTGAAGTCAACCGTCAATCTTGGTCTACACCGGATTGGCCGGATTTTGATAAATTCTGAAAATTCTCAGAAAAAGTATTTAGATAGAGAATATGATTTTAAGAAGTTATAGGAAAGCCGTTTCTTAAAATTCAACTCCGTTTGTAAATTAAAAATTCGAGAATCGGTCAGCGGCACTGGTCGACATCGGTTTTGAAGATTTTCAATTTAATTCAGGAAAATTCCAAAAAATCATAGAAAATCTAAAATATTGGAAAACGATGTTTAAAACTAAAATCGGTCAAATCTAAATACCAGAAAGACCAAATCGAGTAATACCCTAGGATCTGGTCCTCGGTTCAGACTAGGGCTGACTCCGAGTCCGTGAATCCGGATCC
This sequence comes from Agave tequilana, assembly GCA_038442645.1. Taxonomy (NCBI): domain Eukaryota; kingdom Viridiplantae; phylum Streptophyta; class Magnoliopsida; order Asparagales; family Asparagaceae; genus Agave; species Agave tequilana. The sequence goes on from JAVJIF010021454.1 coordinate 28,538, forward strand.
AAGACAAAACGATCATATAAATAATTCACAATACAAAACAAATACAGGAAGTAAATCGAAAAATGCGATCGAAAAATCTGAATACGCAACTAAGTACGTATTCCGGGAGCGGGGTGTTACAAAGTTTGAAGCGTTTAAATAGAGAAAAATGGGAACAAAGAGTGTGCCATTTGGGTACTTGGAGTTTTTGCGCGCAATTGGGAGGAAACCATGCACGCGCGCGCCGCCGTTGGCGGCGGCGACGGCTGACCGAGCTCGAGCTCGGGTCCTGGTTCCCTACCCGGTCCGGATCTTTTTGAACCGGGTCTCACGGGTATGGGTTACACGGAGCATGCCCACTCCACCATTCGGATCCGAACCACCCCGCGCTGTCAGCCAAGCGCTGCGGACAGTTGGGCGATTGCTGCGGTTGAAACGAACCGTTGTAACGGTTCAGACCGAACCGTTGCAACTGTTCGGTTGGTTCGGACCAAATTACCCCTTCCGGAGCGCTATAAATAGCGCTCCGCTTCTCTCAATCAAAACACACCAACTCAACTCTCTCTGCGTTCTGAAGTGAGATCCTCTCTCTCTGTCTGTCTTGAAGTAACTTCCAACAGGAAGTGAGAAATTAGTAACTCGATTTTCGAAGCAACTTCCAAGAGATTCTGCAAAATTCGTTCTAAAAGAGGGCTCAGAAAATTCAAATGATTCTTTAGTAGAATTGTTGTCTGAATCTGGAACTTCTGAAGAAGAATATTTTTCTACCTTCCTCCTTCCTCTACAGCGGGTGCTCCTCCAAAATAAAGACAAATATTCTCCCAAAATTTGTCTTAGTACAGCTGCTTCAGTAATCCTGTGAAGGTACTGGTTAACTAAGGTTCGACCGTACGATGATTTGGTAGTGCTATCCAAATACCGTGAAGGAGTATTGTATCTCGGGAGACCAGCGTCCAGTAACCCGTTAGCACCGGTGCGGGGGACGTAATTGTCTTAAGGAGATCGCTTTAAGCGTACCTCACTCTAAGTACTGTATAAGTGAATTAATTTCTTTATACAGGGGTTATACTGATATTCAGTATATTGAGACTGACTTATACCAGTCTAATTGGTGTTTAACCAAGGAAGGTAATTGAAATGTGGTTCTTTAATTAAGGAACATTCTATTGAACGGAAAACCTCCCACCTGACATTAACCGACTTGGCCAATTAGACCGGTGATATTTCAGTGATATTGATTAGTTGTCAGATTGATCCTAGACACCAACAATAGGACGATCACCTATATGAGTATAGAGTTGGGTCGGCTCTTTGGGAATTTCTATGGAGGTTGTTATTCCCTAAAGATACTCTCTGAAACCAAGGATGTCCAGGGCCAAAATGGACACAACCGAGAACCAAAGTTGATTTGGGAAGTTACTGTGTGAAGCTTGTTGACTTGGCTTACACCAACGGCTAACAGTTCAAGACCTAATTCACTGATTAGCCAGTGTAACGCCCCGATCCTAAGGATACGGAGACGTTATGGCGACGTACATACGCAAGGTGAAAACACACTCACGAGTACGTTAAGCCTCAGTACAGGATATAACTTCCATATACACATGAGTTCCAGCATGAAATAAGTACAAGAATACCTGCAGAAAGAAGTCAGCGATCATAACAGATATGAAAAATGGAGACAAATAAGATAACGGAAATAAAGCAATAAGATACCTAGGAATAGTCCCGACGAGGAATCTCTGATGTGACTCCAAGACACTCCCTGATAATACGGTAACTCGGATCTCTAACCTGGGCACGCAAACCCAGGGTCGTCAGAAAGCGACCTAGTGAGTGGTAAAATGAAGGAGGTGGTAATATATACAATAATAATACAAGCACGATAATAATATATAATACATAATGTGGGACTAGTGATATCATATAATAAGGATATAATAAGTAGTAGAAATAGATAAACATGTCATCTTTTATTACCATCACTACTTAGCCGGTTATTATTGGGTCATGTGTATAGTCGTGTCTAGTTTATAGAATAAATGTTGTGGTCTAGTGGTGACGTGATAGAAGTGAACATGTAGATGAAGTATGCAACATACTCATACTACTGTGTTATGATATACAAAATATTTACAATACGGGGTATACATGTACATGTACCGCATGCTACCACATAGAATGTAACGAATAGCAGAAAATGTAACATGATATCAGAAAATGTAACATGATATCCAGGTGACATGATAGTGAATAACATATCAGCAATAGTAACAATTACGAAGGGACAATAATATACATGAGTCGAGCATGTCATGTGATTTATACAATAATAGAAATCAGTACCACCTGATATTACAATCACTCTCTTCCAGTGTCCCATACCACTGGCAGTTCATACTGGAGCCTGCACTCCAGTCGAACCCATCCGGACATGGACTACGGGTACCATTATCCAAACGAGAGAGTAACCAAATAACAAGTGTTCCCGACGTCACTATTGTGTATACTGTTTTATTATGTTAATTGGAAACCCATGGCCGAGGAGTTCTTATCGGGTAGGTGTATCCCGTGCATACTCGGGATCACGGCCTTAAACGGACCCATGGCTGCTGAGACCAGGGCCCTCCGCTAAGAGGGGAGCACGAATCAAGTAACGGGAGCTCATGGAGCTAGTGGTAGGTAGCACTACCATCCCCTACAGTGGGACTAACAATATGGATCCAGTACATCACCCCATAAGATCTAATCAACCGTCAAGTCTCCCCCATACCCAAGTGATCATTATTATCTGATATGTCTAGTCTACAATGTGACAATAACAACTACTGTACATGTACGGGTAACATGATAATTGGACCAGAGCTCTGTTGATAGCGTAGAACAATATTACGGGAATCGGGAACAATATAACGGGAACCATATAACGGGAAACGGGAACAGTAGATGTGGAATTCCACATATCGCATATCAACAGCTCTCATGTCCAGTAACGGGAATATCCATATCAATGACGGGCAATAAGCAAATAACGGAAATACAGGAATAACATGGCACAATAATACATGTAATCTGTACGGTGATCGACAAGAATATAAACACAAGCCATGCATGTATACTGGTAAATCTATATATATATATATATATATATATATATATATATATAGATATATCACAGTGCGTCATGAACATGCAATACTAGTGTCAAGTGGAACTGTGATGTGTAAACATGGCATAACTGAGTACCGAGCATGCATGTAATGATGAGAACAATAATATGAAATGTTGGTCTTTTGTGCAGTGGTGCATCTATACGTCGGTGGCATATGAATACGAAATAATAGAGTGACGTGTCATAGTATCGGTGCAACATGTACATGCGAGAACAGTGTCCCGTGTGACAGGATATGTAAGTCATGGTGTTCCGAGTGTATGCATACTACTATTTAGTCTACCAAGTCTCGATGTGACAGATGGACGGGCTACCAAGTCTCTATGCAACAGATGGACGGAAATATATATACAATGCGCTGTATGCAAACAACCGTGTCTGGTGTGATAGAACTATATCGTCTACTCGAGTGTTACATATAGTTTTCACCACAGTATGAAACATAATGATCTCGTTGAATTATTAAGTTAGAGACTAGTGTTCCTCATCTCAGTAACTAACCAATCAGTCCGTATCCTATATCAGGTTTTATTATGCCTTAATTACAAGGATTACAATAATTATCATGATTGACCGATAATCATGTTTTATTCTTTAAGCAATCCATCACTAAACATGATATAAATATAATTTATAAAAGGAAAACACTCACAAACTGGCTATAGGCCTATAGCTCTCTTTCCCACGATCGCAACGGATTCAGAATCGCCCGAATCGGAGTCCGGATGCTCCAGTTATCGCCCGGATACTAATTCATAACAAATAAAGTTAAATATGTAAATAAAAATAATAAATGCAATTTCTGAATTGTATGAGGGGGTTTCTGTAAATTTACCTTTAACGGGTTTCAGATGCGGGTTTGGCTCTTAACGGGTCGGGTCCAGATCCACAACCCAAACCCATAACTTAATTAAATGGGTAACGGGCTAACGGGTAACGGGTTTAGGGCTTATTGGGTTTTCAAATAAACCCAAACGGGTTATTGGGAGAGATGCGGCAGCAGCAGCAGGCGCTGCTGCTGTGCCCGCGCCCAATCCGGCCAGCAGGAGCTGGCCGGCGACGGGGAGGCCCGCCGGCGGCAGTCCCGGCCGCCAGCGGTGGGCCGTAGGTCCGGTGAGAAAGAGGAGAGAGAGTGTGAGCTGGAGTGAGGGGGAGGGATTTACAGAAAAGGAAGAGAAGAAGAAAAAGAAGAAGAAAGAAAAGAAGGAGAGGAAGAAAGGGAGGAGGAGGTGGCCGGAGGGGTGCGCGCGGGGGCGCGGCCGTGCTGGGCGCAGCCGCCGGCAGCGCCTGCGGCGGCCGGCGGCGTCGCGGCCTGGTCTTGCCGCTGACAAGGGTCGTCCCCCCTTTTGTTGGGTGCCTGTACACACAGAGAGAGAGAGAGAGAGAGAGAGAGAGGGTTTGGAGAGAGAGTGGAGAGAGAGCGTGGATGGGAAAGTGAGAGAGAGAATGGAGGAGAGAGAGAGAGAGGAAGAATTTTAAAGACAGGGGATTGGCGGTGGGTTATGGCGGTGGGGGAGAAGGTGCTGGAAAAAGGAAGAAGGGAAAGAAAAAGAAAAGGAAAGAAAAGAAAAGAAAGTATTAAAATTAAATAATATTATTTAATTTGGCCTAAAATTCGACTAGCTTCGAACGGTGCCCAAAAATTTCAGAAAATAGAGAATATTATCCTGAGACGTAATATGAAGACGGTTTGAAGAAATTCAGTCTGATTTGCAAATTAAAAATCCTGGAAGATGTCGCCGGTACCGGGCGACACCGGTTTGGCCGGATTTTCGATAAATTCAGAAAAATCCCCAATAATACCCGAACGCAGAGAATACGATTCTAAGACACATAGTGAAAGCTGATTTTTAAAATTCTACTCCGTTTGTGAAATAAAAATCGTAAAGCCTATTAGCGGTATCGGTCAACACCGACTACGGAGAATTTCCAAAATAATCCAGAAAAATTCCAGAAAATCCTGAAAAATCTAAAATATTAGAAAATGATTTTTGAAACTGAAATCAGCTCAATCGGACTACCACGGAGGCCAAATCAATTTAGTACGTCGTATCGCGTACCGATACGGTGATATGTACACCGGGAAGCAGGGGGTTACATTTCTCCCCACCTTATAAAAAATTGCGTCCTCGCAATTTCAATCAGGTGTGAGAACAAGATTTTCAACCACAAAGCCGAAATGTTACGGGTCCACGACACTTCCGCTGCGCACTCTGCTATCTATAAAGATCTCGGGATGGAGAAGTAGTGTAGTGAACTAATCCTAACGAATGGGAAGCAAGATGATGCAAGGAAAGTGAGAAGGAAATCGGATGTTCTGGTTGAAAACTGGAAGGAAAGAATACAAACGAGTCAAGGAATGAATTGTCAAGATCATGGTATTCTTGTACTCGTTGCTGGAATCCCCAAATTCAGATACAGATCAGTTAATCTAAACCTGACTGTACTGTTGGTAAGAGCCCGAGTATTGACCCAGGTGGTTACCCACACCAGGTGTGAACCTAGGCTCTGATACCACTATGTAACGCCCCGATCCTAAGGATACGGAGACGTTATGGCGACGTACATACGCGAGGTGAAAACACACTCACGAGTACGTTAAGCCTCAGTACAGGATATAACTTCCATATACACATGAGTTCCAGCATGAAATAAGTACAAGAATACCTGCAGAAAGAAGTCAGCGATCATAACAGATATGAAAAATGGAGACAAATAAGATAACGGAAATAAAGCAATAAGATACCTAGGAATAGTCCCGACGAGGAATCTCTGATGTGACTCCAAGACACTCCCTGATAATACGGTAACTCGGATCTCCAACCTGGGCACGCAAACCCAGGGTCGTCAGAAAGCGACCTAGTGAGTGGTAAAATGAAGGAGGTGGTAATATATACAATAATAATACAAGCACGATAATAATATATAATACATAATGTGGGACTAGTGATATCATATAATAAGAATATAATAAGTAGTAGAAATAGATAAACATGTCATCTTTTATTACCATCACTACTTAGCCGGTTATTATTGGGTCATGTGTATAGTCGTGTCTAGTTTATAGAATAAATGTTGTGGTCTAGTGGTGACGTGATAGAAGTGAACATGTATATGAAGTATGCAACATACTCATACTACTGTGTTATGATATACAAAATATTTACAATACGGGGTATACATGTACATGTACCGCATGCTACCACATGGAATGTAACGAATAGCAGAAAATGTAACATGATATCAGAAAATGTAACATGATATCCAGGTGACATGATAGTGAATAACATATCAACAACAGTAACAATTACGAAGGGACAATAATATACATGAGTCGAGCATGTCATGTGATTTATACAATAATAGAAATCAGTACCACCTGATATTACAATCACTCTCTTCCAGTGTCCCATACCACTGGCAGTTCATACTGGAGCCCGCACTCCAGTCGAACCCATCCGGACATGGCCTACGGGTACCATTATCCAAACGAGAGAGTAACCAAATAACAAGTGTTCCCGACGTCACTATTGTGTATACTGTTTTATTATGTTAATTGGAAACCCATGGTCGAGGAGTTATTATCGGGTAGGTGTATCCCGTGCATACTCGGGATCAGGCCTTAAACGGACCCATGGCTGCTGAGACCAGGGCCCTCCGCTAAGAGGGGAGAACGAATCAAGTAACGGGAGCTCATGGAGCTAGTGGTAGGTGGCACTACCGTCCCCTGCAGTGGGACTAACAATATGGATCCAGTACATCACCCCATAAGATCTAATCAACCGTCAAGTCTCCCCCATACCCAAGTGATCATTATTATCTGATATGTCCAGTCTACAATGTGACAATAACAACTACTGTACATGTACGGGTAACATGATAACTGGACCAGAGCTCTGTTGATAGCGTAGAACAATATAACGGGAATCGGGAACAATATAACGGGAACCATATAACGGGAAACGGGAACAGTAGATGTGGAATTCCACATATCTCATATCATCAGCTCTCATGTCCAGTAACGGGAATATCCATATCAATGACGGGCAATGAGCAAATAACGGAAATACAGGAATAACATGGCACAATAATACATGTAATCTGTACGGTGATCGACAAGAATATAAACACAAGCCATGCATGTATACTGGTAAATCTATATATATATATATATATATATATATATATATATATATATCACAGTGCGTCATGAACATGCAATACTAGTGTCAAGTGGAACTGTGATGTGTAAACATGGCATAACTGAGTACCGAGCATGCATGTAATGATGAGAACAATAATATGAAATGTTGGTCTTTTGTGCAGTGGTGCATCTATACGTCGGTGGCATATGAATACGAAATAATAGAGTGACGTGTCATAGTATCGGTGCAACATGTACATGCGAGAATAGTGTCCCATGTGACAGGATATGTAAGTCATGGTGTTCCGAGTGTATGCATACTACTATTTAGTCTACCAAGTCTCGATGTGACAGATGGACGGGCTACCAAGTCTCTATGCAACAGATGGACGAAAATATATATACAATGCGCTGTATGCAAACAACCGTGTCCGGTGTGATAGAACTATATCGTCTACTCGAGTGTTACATATAGGTTTCACCACAGTATGAAACATAATGATCTCGTTGAATTATTAAGTTAGAGACTAGTGTTCCTCATCTCAGTAACTAACCAATCAGTCCGTATCCTATATCAGGTTTTATTATGCCTTAATTACAAGGATTACAATAATTATCATGATTGACCGATAATCGTGTTTTATTCTTTAAGCAATCCATCACTAAACATGATATAAATATAATTTATAAAAGGAAAACACTCACAAACTAGCTATAGGCCTGTAGCTCTCTTTCCCACGATCGCAACGGATCCAGAATCACCCGAATCGGAGTCCGGATGCTCCAGTTATCGCCCGGATACTAATTCATAACAAATAAGGTTAAATATGTAAATAAAAATAATAAATGCAATTTCTGAATTGTATAAGGGGATTTTCTGTAAATTTACCTTTAACGGGTTTCGGATGCGGGTTTGGCTCTTAACGGGTCGGGTCCAGATCCACAACCCAAACCCATAACTTAATTAAATGGGTAACGGGCTAACGGGTAACGGGTTTAGGGCTTATTGGGTTTTCAAATAAACCCAAACGGGTTATTGGGGTGTGAACCCATAAGAGATGCGGCAGCAGCAGCAGGCGTTGCTGCTGTGCCCGCGCCCAATCCGGCCAGCATGAGCTGGCTGGCGACGGGGAGGCCCGCCGGCGGCGGTCCCGGCCGTAGGTCCGGTGAGAGAGAGAAGAGAGAGAGTGAGCTGGAGTGAGGGGGAGGGATTTACAGCAAAGGAAGAGAAGAAGAAAAAGAAGAAGAAAGAAAAGAAGGAGAGGAAGAAAGGGAGGAGGAGGTGGCCGGAGGGGTGCGCGCGGGGGCGCGGCCGGGCTGGGCGCAGCCGCCAGCGGGGCCCGCGACGGCCGGCGGCGTCGCGGCCTGGTCTGGCCGCTGACAAGGGTCGTCCCCCCTTTTGTTGGGTGCCTGTACACACAAAGAGAGAGAGAGAGAGAGAGAAGGTTTGGAGAGAGAGAAGGTTTGGAGAGAGAGCGTGGATGGGAGAGTGAGAGAGAGAATAGAGGAGAGAAAGAGAGGAAGAATTTTAAAGACAGGGGATTGGCGATGGGTTATGGCGGTGGGGGAGAAGGTGCTGGAAAAAGGAAGAAAGGAAAGAAAAAGAAAAGGAAAGAAAAGAAAAGAAAGTATTAAAATTAAATAATATTATTTAATTTGGCCTAAAATTCGACTAGCTCCGAACGGTGCCCAAAAATTACAGAAAATAGAGAATATTATCCTGAGACGTAATATGAAGACGGTTTGAAGAAATTCAGTTTGATTTGCAAATTAAAAATCCTGGAAGATGTCGCCGGTACCGGGCGACACCGGTTTGGCCGGATTTTCGATAAATTCAGAAAAACCCCCAAAAATACCCGAACGCAGAGAATATGATTCTAAGACACATAGTGAAAGCCGATTCTTAAAATTCTACTCCGTTTGTGAAATAAAAATCGTAAAGCCTATTAGCGGTATCGGTCAACACCGACTACGAAGAATTTCCAAAATAATCCAGAAAAATTCCAGAAAATCCTGAAAAATCTAAAATATTAGAAAATAATTTTTAAAACTGAAATCAGCTCAATCGGACTACCACGGAGGTCAAATCAATTTTGTACGTCGTATCGCGTACCGATACGGTGATACGTACACCGGGAAGCAGGGGGTTACAGCCAGTAAGTCCAATAAAGCTTTCGTTATGGAAGGTTCAAGACCTAGTTCACCTACCCTGATGCAGTTCTTTTCTAAGGTACCTTTCACAATAAAGTCAGTTTCTTTGTGTGTCAATTCCTTGAATCTCCATTCATTGTGGGGGATTGTTGGGAATATGAAGAATGTATATGTGAATCTTTGAATTGAATTACGGCGAGATCTGTTGATCGAATCAATTGGATGATGGTTGGAGTGTGTTCTCCTTCCATTGGGATGAACGTGATATATTCACACGTTCAATTCTGACTTCGAATGAATGAGATATTCAAGTCTAAAGTTTGTCTAATTCAAAGTCAAAATGGGACTAAAGGTAGCTAAAAGCATTTAGTCGCACATTGGCCATGGGATGAAAGTTTGAAGTGTTTAAATAGAGAAAAATGGGAATAAAGGGTGTGCTCTTTGGGTACTTGGAGTTTTCGCGCGCGATTGGGAGGAAACCATGCCCGGCGTGCGCGCGTGCGCCACCGCTAGCGGCGGCCGGCCGGGCTCGGGCTCGAGTTCGGGTCTGGAATCGGGTTCCCTACCTGGTCCGGTTCTTTTGAACTGGGTCTCACAGGTATGCGTTACGCGGAGCATACCCGCTCCGCCATCTGGATCCGAACCGCCTCGCTCTGTCAGCCAACCGCCGCGGACAGTTGGGCAGTTGCTGCGGTTGAAACGAACTGTTGCAGCGGTTCAGACCGAACCGTTGCAACTGTTCGGTTGGTTCGGACCAAATTATCCCTCCCGGAGCGCTATAAATAGCGCTCCGCTTCTCTCAATCAAAACACACCAACTCAACTCTCTCTGTGTTCTGAGTTCTGAAGTGAGATCATCTCTCTCTGTCTTGAAGTAACTTCCAACGGGAAGTGGGAAATCAGTAACTCGGTTTCCGAAGCGACTTCCAAGAGATTCTGCAAAATTCGTTCTGAAAGAGGGCTCAGAAAATTCAACAGATTCTTTAGTAAAATTGTTGTCTGAATCTGGGACATCCGAAGAAGAATATTCTTATACCTTCCTCCTTCCTCTACAGTGGGTGTTCCCCTAAAGTAAAGACAAATATTCTCTCGAAATTTGTCTTAGTACCGCTGCTTCAATAATCCTGTGAAGGTACTGGTTAATTACGGTTCGACCGTACGGTGATTTAGTAGTGCTATCCAAATACCGTGAAGGAGTGTTGTATCTTGGGAGACCAGCGTCCAGTAACCCGTTAGTACCGGTGTGGGGGACGTAATTGGCTTAAGGAGATTCACTTTAAGCGTACCTCACTCCAAGTACTGTATAAGTGAATTAATTTCTTTATATATGGGTTATACTGATATTCAGTATATTGAGACTGACTTATACCAGTCTAATCGGTGTTTAACCAAGGAAGGAAATTGAAAGGTGGTTCTTTAATTAAGGAACGTTCTATTGAACGAAAAACCTCCTACCTGATATTAATCGACCTGGCCAATTAGATTGGTGATATTTCAGTGATATTGATTAGTTGTCAGATTGATCCTAGACACCAACAACATCTATGGTAGAGAAGAAAAGTCACGATTGAGCTGGGTGTTCCACTATCTTCATTTTGTTTTTTTCCTTTAAGAAAAGAGCAAATCGTGTATGAGTATTTTTATACAAATATGTACCCTTCTATCTGGGGGTATTTTGTTAATTCTTATTATTGAAAGATGTCAGGATTATTACCTCAGGGTTTTATCTCAAAAAAAAAAAAAATCATGTAAACTTGTAACCACGCTTACAATTTAATATATATTAGAATAGTCTAATATATTTTAGAATAGTCTAACATTTGAAACAATACTTATAACTCAATGAAACTGGTGTTTAATGAGACTAATTAGTGTCTTATGACTTAAATATCCAAGGAGTTAGAAGTATACAAAACATGTCTTCTAATGATAATAGAGAGATAATATGTTAAAAAAAAAATCAAAAAGATAAAAACAAAATGAAACAAAAGAAGAAGAAAATCTAACTTGATCGGTCTGCGAGATAATAAATAAAGTAAACTATTTGTCCACAATAGTTTTTCTTTGAGAAGCATGTTTCCTTGCTGTCAATTATACGTCCATACAGTTTGGCATTGTGGCTAAACCATGAGCTGTTAAGAGCTTCGTTCACCATCGATCTCTGCTTCGAAGTCTCACGTGCGCGACATATTTAATTAAATATAACTCCAACGGTTGAATCCAAACACCAAGAATCAAATACAAAACCCCTGGGACCTTAGCTCCTCAAGGCCCAAGCAATTCTCTCTGGGGCTGTTTGGTTGCAAGGAAGTGGACGGAAGTAAAGAAATAGGGAAGTATAATTGCTCACTTTCCTATCTATTCAAATATCAGAAAAAAAAAATAAGAAAACTCCTTTTACTTTTCTCTTTTACACAATCATTTTCTCACTTCTTGAGTGCTACAGTTAATTTTGTGGTCATGCAAATCTCATTTGTAATAAGTTACAACACAAAACAGTTAATTTTTTTGATCATGTAAATCTCACTTACATTCTAATTACATTCTAATTAGATTTCATTTTTTATTTTTCTTAATTAATTTTCATTTTAATATTATGTTACGGCCAACTTTGTGGTCAACTTTTTCATTTCGACTTTCACATTACCATCCAAACACCGAAAAAAACAAAATATTTTTCAAATCACACTTTCTAACAACATCCAAATACCGAAAAACTCACTAACCAATTCCTAAGTTTCAAAAAAAATTATTATCACTTCCTCAATTCCTCACTTCCTCACTTAACCAAACATGCCTTCTGTGGATCACACCGTTCTCTGACTGGGATCAGCCTAGAGGCCCATAACGGATTAAAAAAGGTTTTTTTAATATATAATTTTTGAAATTTGAAATTCACTCCACCTTTCCCCTTCCCTGCACCGAGCTCCTCTTCTAACTCTGTCTCTGTTTCTTCTTTGTTTGAAAAGTTTTCACCCATTGATTCATTCCTCTCCTTGATTCTGATTCTTGGGTTCGTTCACAGCTACGCTACCACTGTTCATACTGGCTTCTCACGTTACGGGAAAAATTAGAAAATTAGAGCTTAAGAAGTGTAGACATGATCTTTACATGCTTCGATTTCGGTTCATCATGTCAGCAAACAATGGAGAAAGCCATGGATTGATACAAAGAGAGTCTCTCACCCTCGGAACTTCACACGTTACGCGTGTGAATCAAAGATCGAGTTTAAGAGGGAGGAGGAGTTCAGTGACAAATGTCGAAACTTGAAAGAATGCCGCTTGTGTTCCACTTCTTCGTCTTCTTCGTCTACTTCTTCTTCTGTTGTTGCTGTTGTTGCCATTGCCGTTGTGCGAGGAGAGGCCGTGCCGTGTAATATGAACATGATCTGCGCTTCTGTCGGTAGCAATAGCATCCTGCAATTTGGGAACAGTTCTTTTCTTTTTGAAGAACTAATTTAGCTAAATAGGTGTGTATACCCAACGCACTGTTTTTTTACAGAAGCAGGTTTACGTGATCCCGGGGTCGAATTGTATTAAAGATGATGTAAGCTTAAGAGAAAAATAAAACAAGGAGTAGATGAAGACAAAAATCATATCGTATGAATATATGATAATTGTTATGAAATTGATATGTTATTATACCAATTATTACTCTTAAAATTGACATATGCGGAACTTGCAAATATGAATATACTTGTAAAGAAAACTGTTGTAAAGCAAAGTAGAAATACCTAAACAAAAGAGTAATAAGAAAGAACACGAGAATTTAATGTGGTTCGACCCAAACTTGAACTGCGTTTATGGGGAGAGAATTTGAGAGAGTTTTATTAGTAACTTGATACAAAAAAGTCTAACTTTCCACTTGATGCAACAAGAGTATTCACCTTTCTCCTTAATTTAAACTTAGATTGCAAGAGTATTACAATATCTCTATGCACTTTCACTTTGATCCTCTCTTCCTTGACTTTTTCTGACCTCTTTGATGTTCTCCGTCTTTTTCTTATTAAGATCAGTATTTTCTTTATTTTACAATGTTTTGTTACAATCTTTATTTATATGATTTTGCAAAAAAACTCCTATTTGGACTATGAGATCATCTTAGTCGTTAGATGCTTGAAGAATCTTGATCAATCATGTTAGGAGTTGATCTCCTTGATTTAGAAGAATTCTAAACTCTTTAATCTTTAAAAACAAACCTTCGTTGAATAGAAACCGAATTCTATTCGTACTCCACCAGAAAAAGAAATCGACGCCTGAAAAGAAAACTGATTCTGTTTCAGAAAACGCCCCGCGTAATCGACTAATACTTTGGCCTAGTCAATTAATTCCTCCATTAGCCGACTAATAGGTTTATACAGTCAACAGCTGTAAACTGTTTCATTTCTGTATCCTGCTTCTGTATCGCAATGGACTCCCTTTCCAACCTTATCCTTAAAACTCCACCTCGAACTGAGTTTCCATCCTTCAGCTTGTACAACCCTACATACCTCTCTCATTCCAGGATTATCCTGTCTCCCTGGCTAACTGTTACGACGCGTTGTTGCACTTAGATCTGACATCTTTCTTCGTCGAGCATCCCTATGGATGTTAGATTGTAGCGTGCCTCCAAGACATGTCGGACTAGGGGTGAGCATCGGTCGGTTCGGTTCGGTTTTTGCTAATTTTTGCAAAACCGAATCGAACCGATTAGACTTAGCAACCGAACCGACTCAGTTCGGTTCGGTTTTTCGGTTAGGCCAACATTTTTCTATCATTTCTTACATTTTTTAATCACTATTATATTATCATCCTTTAATATTCTAATCTCAAATATTCAATACCCAAATTAGAAATAAGAAAAAGACCCTACCTTAATGTGAATTAAAAATTTCATATTCTAAAACTTTTACGCTATATATGGGCTCTTATATCAAAACTCACATAATTATTACTAACTTTTAATGGCAAGAATGAAAAAAAAAGAACTATATTAATATAAATATTATTCTTAATTGTGATGGTGTACTTAACATAACTTTCACATATTCAACATAAAAAAGATGGTATTGTTAGAAGTAAGGAGATAAGTTTTCGCCAATTTTTGTTATGAACTATATGATTCACTAAATTGAATTTGGGTGGGGTGATATATGGGGTAAGAGATTCGGTTCGGTTCGGTCGAGTTCGGTTTTTGAAACACAAAACCGAAACCGAACCGAACTAGAGCGGTTCGGTTCGGTTCGAGTTCGGGTTTCGGTTTTTGGTCGGTTATTTCGGTTATAACCGAACTCTGCTCACCCCTTTGCCGGACCTCTTCCAGAACACGCACCGTCCTATCTTTTTTTGTAATCTTGACTGTCACAGTGCTGATAACCTTGCAAGCCGAGCCATTCACCATCTTGACAGTCACCCTTCTTTCTTTACAACCAAGGAGTTGAACAGTTCTTTTTTGAACATACATGAACCATACTACCCGAATTAAATATCCAGCTTTTACCTTGAGAAGTGATATATTCGTAGAAAGTCATTAATACTTCGGTGTCCTCTGCACCGCTTAATACAACATCTGCCTCTGCAGCTTACCTCTTCTTCTTCTACCATTATTGTCAATGCTTATAGTCATTTTTTCAACGACCTTCCATGTGACAAAAGTAACACGCCTTTGACGAGTCCAGACATTTCTTTCCTTCTCCTCTTCTTTTCTCTCACGTTAACACGTATCCATCAAACCCGATCATATCTGCTCCTTTTGATTTGGCCTTTTTTCTAATCTCATTAGATAAGAGAGTTTGAGCTTCCAAGATGAGAGTTTTCTTATCGTGGAGCATGGTGGTGACGATGTGATTTTATGACTGTGGAAGCGAACTGAGAAGTATTAACGCTTTGTCCTCCTTGTCAATATTGACATCAACGGTTAGAAGCTCACTAATGATCTTGTTGAAAAAGTTTAAATACACCACCACTGCTATCCCTTCGTTATGCGTAGCCCATATATTTGTTCTTGAGATACAACTTGTCAAAGAGGTTTTATGTCATATACAACGTTTCTAACCTTGAACACAATCATGTAGTCATTTCTTTATCTATCACATTATACATAACCTCGTCTGCGAGACATAATTGGATCGTGCTTGCCGCTTTTAGATCCATCTCCTCTCAATTCTCGTATGACATACCTGTAAATTTTGCTGACTTATCCTGCAAGGTCTTGTAAAGACCTTGTTGCATCAACAACGCTTTCACCCACTTTTAACATAAGCCAAACTTTCTTTTGCCATTGAACTTCTCGACTTCGAACTTTGTCGTAAAACTTCCTATATTCAATATATCGCCCTTCATCAACTTTTAGCTCTGATACCATTTGTTACAAAATTGATATGCTATGATACCAATTCTTACTCCAAGGATCGACGTATGCGAAACTTAGCAATATGAATATATTTGCAAAAGAAAACTGTTGTAAAGCAAACCAGCAATTCCTAAACAAAAGAGTAATAAGAAAGAATACAAGGATTTAACGTAATTCAGTCCAAATGGCCTACGTCTACGGGGAGAGAACTTGAAAGAGCTTTATTAATAACTTGATTATATTGTTATATATTTTTAATTATTTTGTTATATATTTTTAAATTAATTAGTAATAAAAATTAATTCTTATTTTTTAACTATTATAAAAAATTAAGGTAAGAAAAAAAATCCCCATCCGGGCCCCGGGTCCGGATCCCAAACCAGATCCTACCGGTTCTGAAACCGAATGGACCCGATTATGAAACCAGAACCGACCTCTAAGGGTTCGGTTCTGGTTCCTCCACCAGCGGAACCGAGAACCGCCGGTTCCGGAACCGGGGTTGGGCCTAGGCCTAAGGCCCTTATTTAGCCTACCAATCCAAGAAGGGAATATTTTGGTCTATTCTGTATACCCTACAAATGAGTAGGGATGTGAATGAATACTGAAATTTGAGAAATATACATATATGTATCCCTCTCTGTTTAAAATATGAAAATGGATATGAATAGTGACGGACTAAATGAATTATTGAAAATATTTCAATATTATTGGGCTAATATCCATATACGATTAGAATCTGAATTTGTTTTAGATAAATATGGATACTAAAATTAATATCCGAACACTATCCGTGTTCATACTCATATCCGCTACAAGAAAACGGTCATAGATACGGTAACACCAATATCCAACCCACATCCTAACAGTTTACATCGCTACCAACGAGTTGTCCGGCAATCAAATTGGATATTACTCATTATTATTTTCTGAATTATATAATAAGGTACAAAAAAAGTATAAATATCCGATAATAAATGGGCTGTCTCGGCCCACAAATATAAGTCCTTTTCTCTACGGCCCATTCCCCAGTCTGGTTGGGGCCTTCATATATTGTTAATCAAGCCCACAGGCAACAATGGTCCTTTCTCTCTTTAAAAAAAAAAACTTTTGTTAATTTGGCTAAATATAGAAGGCAATCAGATTGACAATAATGTTTCAAGTTTCATTAGAGATGTCATAGTTTTCTGTGGGATTTGTTGATGTGGCAGTGATAAAGGATCAGACTGAAACAGATATATTTATGTGGCAACTGTCCAATGTGCAACTGGAATATCCTGAATTGCTAAGCAAATCTAAGAATCTGACAATTATGTAACCTATAAACACTATGCTTTCCTAACTATTAAAGATTTTAAGATTTTTAGCAGGGCAATTTAGCAGAGTATATGTAACCTATAAAGATTATGCTTTCCTAACTATTAAAGATTGGGTCATCTCAAAATTTAGCAGAAATTATTTCAGTCTCTATGCACAAGCAAGGAAATGCAGAAAGAAGAATGTATGAACGATTCAAGAATCAAAAACAAATGCAAGATGACACCACAAAAAAGATAATTTTAAGCATCTGATGCGACCATAAACCCTCCAAAAAAGAATCAAAAATCACCAATAAGAACAGAGTCCATTGCAAAGTGTAAGAACTGTGCAAAACTCAATCAATCAATTATCAAAATTAACAATAAAATCGTAGAGCACAAGGAGAGAAGGCAGTCTGACCTAGAAACCTCTCAGGAAAACAAGCCTTCTCAAAAGAAGCAAAAGGCTCCACAAGAACATCAGCAACAAGCGCATTTTTGCAAAACAAATTAGTTCTGGCAGCTTAAAATCATCGAGAAAGATTCCAGAAAATAACACCAGCAAAAACACACTTGGATAGCATCATGAGGAGATTTCAAAGGTGACAGAAACACCAAAGCAGTAAGACTTATAACTTAAAACCATCAAGAAAGTTTCTAAAAACTACCACTACATTGTGACATCTACCCTGAGTCTATAACACATTAAAGCAAGAACAAGGTAGTATAAAATATAGCATACTTGTGAACTTGTTATCACAGCGGGAAATTTATAGCACAAAAATGAATATAACTGAACTATTTGAGAAGTCGGTACCCGATGTTGCACACTTCATATAAAAGATACAAGGGAAAATTGCCTTTGTCCCAAGACAAAAAATCCCCATCTAAAACTCCCTGTTAATTTTTTGTTGCCAAAAATCCCTTTGATCAACTTTTTCATCTGCTTATCCTCCTTGTCCCCATAAAAAAGCAATACGAGCTACATTGTATATTCGTAATGTGGTATTGATGTTGATAAGTTTCGTTCTATCTGAGTTGACTAGCGTAATGCACATTTACTGCTTGTTTTGCCCTGCGTTCATTAACGGCTCCCTGTTTGTCCATTATTCTCTATACTTATCAATCTCAGACTGACTTAGCAGAGACTAACTTAGTAGATGCTCATTGATATAAGGAATTTTGGCCCCCTGTTGCGGGAGCATTTAGTGCTCTGTTGCACAAAATATAAGCTGATTTTATGTTGAGTGGATAGATTCATCATTTTGGGTAATGCCTTTTCATATCATATTAGTAAGAAAAATTGTTCCTAATGAATATGAAGGTAAAAAGGTGCAAGTATATAAACTATTCATCTATAGCATCTAATTTGCCCACCTAGTGTTATAAAAATTAAAAAAAAAAGTGCAAGCTCAAAAAATGACCACATATGGCATCTAAATTGTCCGCATGTAGTTGTGTTATAAGATTTTCTTTAAATAAAGTCTTGAATAATGTGAGATTTGAAAGATTTGAGATTTTAATAGCATTTAATGTTGGTATTGAGCCTTGAATAATGTGAGATTTGTAAGATCTGAGATTTTAATAGCATTTAATGTTGGTATTGCTGGCCTTAGAGCTTTAATATGTTTATTTTATGAGAAAGTATCTATTTTTTTATACTATTTAACTAACAAAATAAAAATAAGAAATTTCTATTAAGGGCCTGTTTGGTTAAGGGTGGAAGTGAGGAAGTGAGGAAGTGATAATAGTTCCCTTTGGAACTTGAGAATTGGTTAGTAAGTTTTCTGATATTTGGATGTTGTTGGGAAGTGTAGTGTGAAAAATGTTATGTCTTTTCCGGTGTTTGGATGGTAATGTGGAAGTGGAAGTGGAAAAGTTGACCACAAAGTTGACTGCAAAATAATATTAAAATAAAAATTAATTAATAAAAATAAAAAATGGACTGTAATTAGAATGCAAGTGAAATTTACATGATCAAAAAATTAACTGTTTTGCGTTACAACGTATTACAAATGAGATTTACATGACTACAAAATTAACTGTAGCACTCTGGAAGTGAGGAAATGGTTGTGTAAAAGAGAGAATAGAAAAAGAAAAGGGGTTTTCTTATTTTTCCTTTTCCGGTGTGTTTGGATAGATAAGGAAGTGATCAATTATACTTCCCCATTTCCTTACTTCCGCCCACTTCCTTCAAACCAAACACCCCCTTTAGTTTTTTTTCTTGTAAACACATTAGACTTGTTTTTTTTTTCCCTCTTAAGCTATTATTTCTTACTTATAAATTTAATTTTCTGAATTACTTATCACAACAGTGTTCTCAAAATGTGTTCTCACGAATTTGAGAATAATAAATATATTGAACTAAAAAGTGAATAATTTCATATGAAATGTAAATATACTAAATAAAAAGTGAATAATTTTATTGGAAATATAGAACTAAAATTAGTTTTATTTCCCCACCCCCAAGATATAATAACAAGATCGTGCACGTGCTTTACCAGAACACTCCCTCAACACGGCAATACAAATTCTTTGTAAACTCAGCACCAAACATAGACATTAAGCAGAGAAAGTTAAAGTAATCCAAACATCATAGAGAATTCTAATAGAAAAACATACACAACAGATGAAGAAAGAAGGTTGAAATCTCACTTTAATGATAACACAAAAGATCATATTGCATAAGCAGGCATTAGAAGCTAACAGGCTCACTAAAAAACATGTCAAAGTAGAAATAAATGAGAGGAAAGTTCTTTAACATGCTAACAGAAACCAAGAACTAATAGATAAAGTTTATGCTTCAGAGCCCATAACAGCAACAAAACCAAATAAATTACTGGTCTAATCAAACACAGCTATATAAACAATCATGTAAGATCCATTCCCCTGATAAAACTCTTTCTTTATGAGATGATTATAGTTGCTAGAAATTGATACGACAACTAGAACATGAAATAATACAGTTCACATGAACTTAGCATTAAAATCTGGCATTCAGCAAGGAATATAATACCGATGATATAATTCAGCACTAAAATAGAGCCATTAATCAAGACCAGTGAAATTTAGCACAATCCAAAATCATAGGAATTCTTGATAGCAAAACCAACTCAAAATGATGGATGCTCAATTCACTTCTAAAAAGATAGGTTCGAGTCATATTTACAGTAGTTCTCCTCTCAGTCGAACAGCACGAGCTTCTGGTACTCCTTGCCAGAAATAGCATCCTCCATGACAGCCACTGGGTCGACAGATCCTTCACCTTCCAAGAAGAGCTTAACCAAATTCTTCGAGAATCCGCTCACCAACGCAACCCCCTTCTGCCCACACGGCACCGGAGTGGATCTCGAGTCCCTCAGGTTCCAAAACACAATCTCCGGGATGCTAGAGCCGTACCCGCTCTCCCTAAACTTCCTGCATATCGCCTCATAGTCGGTCTCCCAGCTGTTTGCCGATGCCTGATCAAACTCCATGTCGCTGAACACAAAGATCTTCTTTATCATCTTATCCTCATCCAATTTCCCATTCTTCGCCACATCCAATATCCGATCAAACACCTTCTGAAAATCAGTATTCATCCCCCAATCCATGCGCTGCACAAACTCCATCTTCTTGACGAGCGTCTCCCCCTCGATCCTATGAATCTGTGGGCTCTCGCTGAACGTGATCACCCTCCCCTTCCACGGCTCCTCGCTGAGCTCCGATATCAACATCCCAAGCGCAATACACACCTCCATTGGAGTCCCCGTCATGCTCCCAGACACATCGCAGACTGCAATGCAATTCTTCAACTTGCCCTTCTCAAGCAGATCCTGAACCATCCTGTTCCACTGGAGCTCTGCCACGTCCCCAGCCTCTTCATCATTCGCCGAGGCCAGGATCTCATGGGGAAACAAAGCCCCTGCCGCGATCTTGGCCTTCCCTTCCTTGACCTTCGCCAAGTACTCAGAGAACCGCTCCTCGTCGTGCTTCTTGAAGATCTTCGTGTATGTCTTCATAGCAACCGAGGCGACCCGATTGTATGGAAGCTGGTCCCACTTGCCGGCGCTCATGTAAACCTCCGGCAGCTCGAGAACCTTGCGAATTGGGACCAGAACCTCCTTCCTCAGCCGATCGCGGACTCTGTAAGCGTAATGCTCCTCCTCAATCCCCTTGTACTCATCAACAGAGTCCTTCGGCCACATCCGACGCGCAATGCTCTCGCAGAGCAGAGTCGACCTGTCGAAGGACGAATCCAGGGAGGGGCACCACTTGGCGGCGAGCCCGATCTTGTTCAAGTTCCCCAGTTTCAGCTGCTCGGCGTCGGACGCCAGCACCGCGGCAAAGAACTCGGAGATGCGATCGTGCAAGAACCGGTAGTCTGGGTCTCTGTTGTACCTCTCCACGGCCCGCGACGCGAGTTCCACCCTCTTTGATTTCCTCAGCTCCGCCGCGTTCTCGGATTCGACCTTGACCTTCGACAGCTCGGCGGCGACGCGCTCCTCCTTGGTCCCATTCTTCTTTTCCTTGCGCGCAGGCTTCTTCGGGGTCTGGTGGAATCGCCACCGCCGGATCCCTCTGGCCTTCGCTCCCTGGCGCTGGTCCTTGGCAGCCTTTCGGGTATCGGGCCCATGGAGGAGGCGGTAGAGGATCTCGAGGAGGTCCTTGAAGTATCCGAACTCGGCGAAGGAGGCGGCGTTGAGGGCTAGGGTTTTGGGGTGGTGGTCGTGAAGCCAGAGGGCGGAGGCGTAGAAGCCCTCGCGGTCAGACTTGCCGGTGCCGCGCACGCCGCGGAGGTGGCAGACGAGCTTGAGGGCGGTGACGGGGTCGCGGGCCCAGGCGGCGGTAAGGAGGGCAGTGACAGTGGCGGGAGGGGTGGAGGGGACCACCTGGAAGAAGTAGTCGAGGAGGGGGTTGCCGGATGAGATAAAGGTCGGCGAGAAGTTCTCGGTGCGGCCCATTGGCGGCCGGGGAGGCTCGTTGAAGTTGGCGTCCATGAGATCGAGGAAGGCCTCGGCGGTGGGGGCGGCGGCGGAGGAGGCGGGGGCGGGGATGGGGTGGCGGAGGGAGGGCGGGCCCAGGAGGGGGGTGGGGGTTGACATGGTTAGGGTGTTTGGGATTTGTGAATTAGGGTTTTTTAGAGAGATAGAGAGAGAGAGAGAGAGACTAATTGGGATCAGCGAGTGATAATAGGAAAAAGCAGACCGGGGGTGGGATTTTATATGGTCGGGTGTCGTGGTTGCCAAGATTCGTCGAAGGCGGTTAGAGGCTGCCAGCTGGCAGGGAATTTTAATGGGTTGTCCTGTTTCGGACCCGTAAAATTCAGACCCGAGACTGGGTTCGGACCTTGGAAGCCTACTGGTCCACTGGATGAGAACTCCTACTATCTTGGAAATAGGCTTGTTTGTTACAAGGCCCAGGCGGGGTGGAAATTGGGCCGGGCTATGTATAATCTACAACCAACGCTCTACCTATTGGAATAAATGCACAAGCCCTCTACAGATAGATAGTGTAAGTTAAATAACAAATAGAACTTTATATATACGTATATATATGTATGTATATATCTATATATATATATATGTGTGTATGTATGTATAATATATATATGTATATATGTATGTATATGTCCATTATAGACAAATGTTGAACTTAAATTTTCTGCAAACTTTTAGTTATTATCTGTAATTTTTTTTAAATTTCTGACTGTCATCCAGATTTGTTTTACATGAATAGCGAATTCATTCATAAATATAAATCAAATATAAATATGATAATATTAATATTCACTTTGTATATTTTCCGTTTACACCTATATATAAAATTGTATTGATGGTTGGGAAAGACATTTTATATGCGAACACTAAAGTTGAGTGCTTATTTGAGTCAAGATTTAAGTTTTTTGCATAGTGATATTTTTTAAAATCTATCTCAAATATGCATTTGGCTTAGATTTTAGACTAAGTGGAGCTGCTCTCTCTTTTAGAAGTCTCTGTCACCGTAAAAGGGCAAAGAGAAAAAAAAACTTCAAAACTATAATATGATCTTCCCCTAAAAAAGGGAAAATGTGTATATGAATTATTTGACTAATCTATCCAACGTAGCTAAAGCTATGCACTTGTATTTCCATGTGAAAAAAAAAATCTAGCTGGTCATTTATATTACTCCGACCATTATCAAAACTATAATAATGTGTATGATCTTCCCCTAAAAAAGGGAAAATGTGCATATGAATTAGTTGACTAATCTATCCAATGTAGCTAAAGCTATACACTTGTATTTCCACGTGGAAAAAAAAATCTAATTGGTCATTTATATTACTCCTACTATCGTTTCTTTTTATTAATAACTATTGTTGGTTATCATTAGGCATAGGCACCATCTGAAGTTCAAGTTCTGATTCAAGACCGCGCTTCAGATCTGAACCGGTCATTAAGAAAATAAAAGGGTCTCGAACCGGGTCTATTTATCTTAATTTCGGTTATGTTCCTACTTGACTCGCAAGTGGTGACTCAATCCCCCCCGCCCCAACCACCACCACGAAACCGCCATTAATCCAAACTTGGCATCCAAGCAATCCCAAACCTATAAATATATACTCTCTCTCCGCTGTCAAATTAGCGGCGGAGAAAAGGGATGATCCGTTGTTGCGGTGTAACTGAAGGCATAGATCAGAGATGATCAGTTGCCGATGTTATCTTGTGCGGAACTGAAGTCTCCGGAAAGGAGAGAGCTTTGGGTCGGTTGGGAGGATCGAAGCTACCTAGATGGAAGTGCACTCGAAGGGAAGAGCAGCTTCTGAAATGACTTCAGAGTGACTTAGACTTTTGGCTGTGTGGCATCATCCTGCATGGGACAAATTTCGACCGGCTAAACAGCCAACGCAAAAGAACAGAGATTGATTCATAAACGTTGATGTGCAGCTATAATGCATATAGTATTTATCTCAATAATACAATGTCATACCATCCATGATTAACAAGCAAAAATTACGAGAAATAACCACAGATATAGGAGCCTAAATCTGGAAATTGGCGAATCGAATCTGGAAATTGCCCTGATGTTAAGGTCCCAGTAACTGAAAACTCACAACAATACTTCTCTTACAGCTCAAGAGGTTGCCCAAGCTTCAGGAACTGGACTTGGATTCAGTCAGGATCGAATCAGAAGCCGTGTTGTCCTGCTGCCAAGGACTGATACGCAAGGAAAATTACCGCCAGTTGGACTTTTTTGCATATTCTGCAACTACTCTTCGCGACGGAGTGAAGATTTGTCGTTTCCCCCTCAGTTTGACCAAATTTCAGACCAACGTGTATCTGGGCCCTTTTCACGTTTTTATGGGCCTTAAGGTGGCCGGTCCAGCCGAAACCCCGTCAAACTTACTCCCAAAACGAATCAGCCTTGTGCCAATAGAAACGAGCCACGTGCCGAGTCGAATATTACACGGTCTATGAAGTATTATTTAAGGCTTTCTAAATCTAACGGTCCAGAAAATGCCAGTTCATCGATCCACTCCAAACCCAAGCAGCCAATAACAAAGCGTCTCTACCATCTATATAAATACTCCCCCGCCTTTCCTTCCTTTGTCCTCTCAATTCTCGCTCCCCCAAATAAAAGTTCAATCTTTGACGCCTTCCCTCAGTCTCAACCTAATGGCGCCCAAGGCCGAGAAGAAACCCGCATCCGATAAGCCCGCAGACGACAAAGAGAAGAAGGCCGAGAAGTCTCCGGCGGCCGAGAAGAAGCCCAAGGCCGAGAAGCGGCTGCCGTCAAAAGACGCGGCGGCCGTTGGCGAGAAGAAGATAAAGAAGAAGAAGGTGAAGAAGAGTACTGAGACCTACAAGATCTACATCTTTAAGGTCCTGAAGCAGGTCCATCCTGACATCGGGATCTCGAGCAAGGCGATGGGGATCATGAACAGCTTCATCAATGACATCTTCGAGAAGCTCGCGCAGGAGGCTTCGAGGCTCGCGAGGTACAACAAGAAGCCCACCATTACCTCTCGCGAGATCCAGACCTCTGTCCGCCTTGTGCTTCCTGGTGAGCTCGCGAAGCACGCGGTCTCCGAGGGGACGAAGGCGGTGACCAAGTTTACGAGTTCTTAATTCCATTGGGTTTTTTTTAACGAGTTCTTAATTTCATTGGTTTTTTTCCTCTAGGGTTTTATTTTTGTGTTAATAGATATAGAGGTGGAATCTAGTTGGAGGAGAGTCTGCACAATTTGATTTTTTGGGATTTGAAATCATTTGCGATAGGTGATTCTTTGGATTTTGCAATGGATAATGGATTGATCAATATGTGGCTATCTGGTGCATTATTGGTGATAGCTTTGTTTATATTGAGGATTATTGCATGTGAAAATGCCAAGATATTGTTGTTTCTTTTCTTATTGATAATCTCATCTTTAAATTCCTTTATCTTCTATGGGAGATGAAAATACCATGCCCATTTCAATTGAAAAAGTGAGCTTGGTGAGGATTTTGTTGGAATGAGACCTTGCTGCTAGCTGAAATCTGATTGTTTGATGGATGTAAGTATTCCTCTAAAAGTGTTTATCTTTCAATTCTGTCATGAGCTTGTATTCATACCATTCATTTGTTCAAACAGATGTTGATGACAAAGATGTTGTTGACAAAGATGTTGTAGATGACTTGTACAGATGAAGGTTCTGAACAGATTTCCATTAGAAAGTTTTGGATGGTTTTTCCTATCCCTAAACATGGTAAGCCAATTAATTGATATGAATTTTTCCCCCCCAGAAGTTTATGAGTTTAGTACAGTGTTTTCTGGGTTACTTGAATGAAAGAACCCGAAACTTAATGCATTTCCTGTTTTACTCGTGTCTTAGTTTTACCTAGTGCAGTTTGATGGTAGTATTATAGGTAAGATTATAGGTGTATGTTAGGCATTTGATAAACCCAGCAAACTTGTTACCTTCATGTTTTATGCTTTAAAAATTAATCATTTCCTTGATGTCTCCATTTTGACTTCTCTGATTTGATGTTATTATTGTAGACACACCTTAGACACTAACTTTGAGTTGGAACACTTGACCTTACAGCACATAGATGATACATTTTGTCAGTCATTTAATAATCTATTATATATGCCTTGTTTTAAGTTTGTACAAGTTTGATCTGAGTCTGAACTAGTTATAGTTTAGAGTTTTATTTAGAAATTGTAAATTTTCTATGATTTTGTAGACATGGAGATGAGTATTGTAGTATGACATGAAACTTGCGTGTAATACATGGTAATTCTCCAACACCCAGCCATGATTTTGTTTGATTTTGCATGCATGACTTCTTATGTGTTTTTGTCCATCATCTATCTACATACATGTGTATTTCATAAGTAGTAAATAAAGTAGTTCACATAGTAGAATTTCTTCAAAAAGGGGTAATCTCTCTCTCTCTCTCTCTCTCTCTCTCTCTCTCTCTCTCCCCCCCCCCTCCACAGCCTCAACCTCAAGTTCAATAGGGGGAGGAGGGGGTCACCGGAGTTCCTTAGGGCTGGCCTCCCCCTCTACTCCCCCAACTTTCTTACCATGGAATCCAAATAATGGCTCATACTTGAGTTGATGCCGTCATATCCAGCTAGGAGACAAACCGATCTGAATCGGTGATGGTGGTGAAGACTTCGGATCTACAGATCTGGTCGAGTGTTGGCCAGATTGGAACCGGTGAGGATGGATCCAATTCTGTTCTTGAGAGATTTCAGAGAGACCTTGCTTGATGACCTGATCGCTGGAAAGGGAGAGCTTCGAGGACCGGATCAGAGCGGTGAGACTAGATCCAGCCTTAGAGCAACCGAATCGGGTCAGGCTTTGTTGGATCCATCCAAGGAATGATCTATTCTAGTCGAGTTTTGATAGTTCTAGCCATGTGATGGCCAGATCTGAATGAGGATTTCATTTTCTCGCCGTCCTCGAACTTTGATGACCGGACATCGATTGGTGGAATCTACCCAAAGGTTGGTTGATGCAGCCGATATGCACAGTCTCTGTTTGCGATGTACTAGATCTGACCAAGAGTTGGTCGGATTTGGTTGGGTGATCAAATTTTGCATTTGGTTGAGCTTGGTCTTCTTGTCAAGACTCGAATCATTTCCGATGTTTCTGTCATCAATGGTGAGCATGATGTGCTCAAGTTAGGTGTGAAATGTCTTTGTTTGAAAATGTTTGAATTATTGGACATGATGATAGCTATAAGGGGGACACTTCATCTTTTGTTGGGAGGAGAAGGGAGGAGACAATGAGTCATGTCGATGAGGATTCTCGAGTCTCAGGAGTTGCAGCGTACTGCCCACCTTCTCTTTCGATGCAATAAACGGTAAGAATACATGAGTTCTATCGTGTGAATTCTCAATTTAGATCGTTGTTGGTGTAGCCAAGAAGGATGAAATCACCTTAACGACACAGATTGATGGATTTGTTAACTATGCAAAGAAGGGGTCGTAACTTGGTGGTTATGAAGTGTTCTTGTGCTCTGATATTTTTGATAATTTCAAACTTGACAAGTGACATGATGGTTGGTTTCCGCTGAAGGTTGATGGACGAGAAAGAACTTGGTCTTATATTAAGTACCAGATTTGGTTGCTTTTTTTTTCCCTCCCTTCTTTTCGTTTTTTTTCTTTTGTGAAGGATCAAATTATGTGACTCTCTATCATGGGAATGATTCGTCAAGTTCTTATTAATAAAGCGTCGGGAGATTTTTTTGCCTCATGGTTTTATCTCAATAATAATTAAAAAAACAAAATGGATGCGTGGAAATGGCTAAATCTAGTACAAAACTTGAAATAAGAAGTCGTAAAGAAGGCACGGAAGGAAAAGAAATTGTAGGTCACCTAGAGGGGAGTGATTAATCTAATGCAAAACTAATGCGGAATCAAAAACTAACATGCAAACTAAAACTACACACAACGTATAACCAAAGAGTGAAGCCGAATTTCTGGTGAAGAGCTTTGAACTATCTCCTCAAGATTCCTCTAGATTAAGAGTTGAGGTGTCACCATGACTCTCTTGGTTGAATACAGGTGTGAGCAAACAATTCCAAGCATATGTTCAATTGAGCACAAATAAATATCAAGCATATAAAGTGTTAACAATAAAAGCATGCAAGATATATAAACACAAGTGAGAGAGAGATGAGTAATTACAAACACAGGAGAATTGTTTCGAGGTTCGAGCACACTTGCTCTATGTCCCCGCCTTCACCACTATGAATGATTTCCGCTAAAAACGATCCCGCAAGATCACTCGGTGCCGCAACACCTACAACGAGCTCCCTCAAGAACTCTTTGACCCACAAGTCCCTTACTTGTTCTCGCAAGAACAACACACGCAAGCTCATTAGCTTGCCAAGGTTGCACCTTTACAACGCTCTTAATACAAGGGGTGGAACACGTGTGATCACTTCTCTTGATCACAAAAACAAACTCTTACAAGTAAGGATCCTATAGGATGAATATAACAATGAAAGGCTCAAACTTGTGTGAGAAAAACTAGATAGATATTGTAGTGGAAAACTCAAGAAATCTCTTTTGAAAACTCAAGATAAACACTTTTGAAAACTCTTTTTTGATATAGAAGTTTAAGCTCTAAAACTTGTTGAAAAACTTCTGAGAAAGATGGGAAAAGATGGCTTTAAAATATCTCTGAAATCTTACCCAAAACTAGCCAAAACAGCCCTTTATATAGGGCTTCAGAAAATTAGCCGTTGGACTCAGTTTTTCTTGCCAGATGACCCATCGGTCGACCGGCCAACAGTCATATTTCAGACCGTTGGGGTTGCCGGTCGACTGACCGGTCGACTGCACTCAGGTCAATGCCCTATAGGTCGACCGCTCGGTCGATCGTGGCCAAAACTAGAGAGCATGTCTCTCCGATCGGTCGACCGGGGCCAGATCTAGAGAACAACTTCTCTGGATCGGTCGATCGCACGGTTGAACGGCCCTACGGCTAAGGGCTTGTGCACGTTTTGTGCACATCGGTCGACCGTCGGTCGACTACCAGAAGCCCAAAACAGGGTTTTAAGGATTGAAAACTTGGACTTTTAAAACCCTAAAATTTTTATTTAAATCCCATAAAATTCATAGAAATAAGTTCATTGAAACACTTTGAAGTATAAATATGTGTGATAAAAAATCAACACATATTACAAACAAATTGAACTATTTTTGAGGTATAGAAATTTAGGCTTAAACCAAAAACCGTATTTTTCAAAAGCAAACTTCAAAATGAAAAATTCATTTTTTTAAAACTTGTTCAAATACAAAAATAAGATATTTAAACACTTTTGAAGTATAGTGTGTATGAAAATGATCTAACACACATATAAGATGAAATATACTCGTTTTTGATAATAAGATCAAAATAAGTTTCGACTTTAACAAAACTTGAAACTATGAATTAGAAACATCAAAATAAGTTTTTCTAAACATTTGAACCATCAATGTATATGGATGAGATCCAATACACATATCAACCATGTAAACTTGTTTTGATGAACTCTATTCATGAAACTCAAAAGATATGTTCTTGAAATTCAAAATCAAAATGGTTAAAACTAAAATCGAAAACTTTTCTAAGACTTTCTGATGAAAACACTATATAAACTTTGTGTGTGTGTATATTAGCTTGAGCAATCCACAACTAATCTATCCTTTATATTTTATTCTAAAAATAAAAATCTTAAACTTACAAACATAGGACTCAAGTCTTCTCTTGAAAATTTTCTCTTGAAAATCTTCTTCTCCATCTTGATTCAATTCAAACTTGATTCAAAGAGCGACGACTCCATCTTTGAGTACTTGATGCGATCTTGATGCACGAGCTCTTGAAATCAACACGTGCGACCTTCAAAATTTGATTTCGAATCTTTTGTTAAAGCTAAACACCGACTAAGATCTTAATAAATGTCTGAAACTTTTTAAACACAAGATCATTAGTACTATAAGTACATGAGCTAATCGTCATCAAAACTAGAGTGATGGGCCTTTGGGCCACCGAAATATCCTCATATGATAAGCCTATATGATTCCCTAGGTATTCCTTGGCTACCAATGTACACGATACCCTCAATTATTGTCATAGTTTTTCAAAAAGTTGCATTCCACAAATTCCATTAACGATTTAAACAACAGATTCTAGACATTTACATTCAAATTACCAACCAATATGCTTATCAGGATTTGACTTGAATAGTGGTCTAAAAGAAGCCAATGTTGCACAAATTCTGATCACAATCGCAGAAGCAAAATGACTAGGTTCAACTGTTTGTATTTGCTTAAGGTCAATTGACCAGGAAACACTAAGGTTTTTCAAGGCAAAATGGTGCTTGCTTCTCTTAGTTTTGGGAATTCTTTGTGTGCAAGCGGAGCAAGGAATTGGTGTGTAGTATTAGAATTAGGATGTGCTACCTAATATTTGGCATGTTATCTCAATAAAAGAAAATTGTGTGCTATTCAGGTTCAAAAGTTTGTTTAGAATAATTCAGGTTCACCTGTGTGAACAAATTCAAAAGTTAGAACTAAACCTATATGAATATTTGCGACTTTTAATTCTTCTTATAATTTAATATGGAGTCCCAGGGATACTTTGCAGATAAATAAGAAGTATATGCCAAATTTATGCTAATCAACGAAACCATCTCAAATTGAACAGACAGCAATGCAGCTAACAGGACCATATAATAAAAGGGCCAACCTAAGCAACGAAAATCGGTAACTTGTTGAACTAGGAGAGTCTCTCGACCCTCAATGGTTGTTCACCTTCTTCTTCCTAAGGAATACATCAGTCAACACAGTCTAGGACTGCAGTGAAGCCTTCAAAAATGCCAAACCCTACCAAACAATTAAATGCACTAGATAAAAAAGACACACACGTACGTGATAGAGCACTGACCTCTTCCATGCCCATAAACACCCTCTGCTCCTCAAGTGATCTCAGAAGTTGGATGCGTTGATCAGCTATACAGTAGTGTAGGGAAGATAGAGCCCAAGTATTTCCTTGCAGATGCATGTAAATCCTCAGCGAGAAAGACATCTGAAGTTGAGTGTTTAGAGTTGTAAATGTGTTTGCCTCAATACCAACATCGTATTATGCATGTGCTTTTGAAATAAACAATGCGAGTCCGAGTAAGGGAACGAGATGTAGTTGTGGACAGCCGATGCACAAGATGTGATTGTACGAATCAAGAAAGAAAATGGAGCTCATAGGTCAGATGGACTATTTGTCAAGGAAATTTCAGAGTTTATCATAACCGATTCCTTGCAGGTCGTGCCAGTCTCTACTTTTCTCCTCATCGTGTATGTATCAGACATGGGAGGGAACTGAGAGAAGACCGTGACTGTGGTCCTAAAATGTTTTTGCATGATATTTTGTTTCTTTTTTTAACTGATTCATTCTTAGATTTTGATACGACCATAGTCAACCTATGATGCATGCTCTCCCTTTTACTAAATTTGTTTGGTTCCAATGAGAAGCATAATTTATGCTCATGCATGCTCTATAGTGTTACAATTTATTATCAATTAAAATAGAGATTATTGTTCAAAAATTAGTAACAGTTCACCCCGTATCTGATCTTTGGTATCCTGAACACTGTCTATATGTATCTCTGCAACACCAACCTCTCAATCTCATACTCCAATGTGCAGCAATGACTGGAATGGATACCAAGATTAGCTTGAAGCTTCTCGTAGTTGCCCGCAACAAAAGGGTCTTCTTCGCCGAGGCAGGAAAGGTGACTTCATGTTCAGTCTCCTTACATTGCCCGTCGCCCCTGTGATCAAACTCCTCTCACCTCGCTCCATGATCAGATGCAATGACAAGCTGTACCAAAGCGTCCAGAATCTGAATGATTCTTTTCTCCTCCCCAACAAAAAGAGTGCCCTTTTAGACCCCCAAGAATATTGCCTCTTCTGATGGTCTGTGCTGTCCTGTTCAATTGGGCGGCAATGCTGCCAGTTCTTCAGCTCAACAGTAGTAGTGAGAAGGTGAGCACTGTGGTGGAAAATTTATTTCGACTGTTCTGAGCACTGAATGCCCGTCTTGTGCCAAGGAAATGGATGCCGAGATGGTAATCATTGGTGCCGCCTCATCTAGAGGAGATGAAGTTGGGGCCTATGTTTGAGGGATGGTGGTGACCGATGACTTAGAGGTAACTCCCTTGTCTGTTACCTCTGGCATCACAATGATCAACAAATTTGGTGTGCAAAAGGGAGGTGTTCAAATGTAGGAAACAGTCGTATCGATTGTAATGAAGGATGTATGTAGATGAATATTATGTCAATCAATTAATACATTTAATCGTTTTAACAATCTGTTACTATCGTTTCTGATTTTGTTTCAGGGTGTCAAGGTTCACTGGAATCGAAGACTGCTCTC
Source organism: Agave tequilana (assembly GCA_038442645.1). NCBI lineage: Eukaryota > Viridiplantae > Streptophyta > Magnoliopsida > Asparagales > Asparagaceae > Agave > Agave tequilana. The sequence continues at coordinate 60,978 of JAVJIF010021454.1, forward strand.
ACTGATGTTTTCTCTGGGTTATCTTCTCCCTTCTCGCTTAAAACTGGTTCTGCGTGAGTATTGTCATGAAATCCACCATTTTGGTGTTTTCTGTACTGTTGAAGTTTCTGATTGTGTCTGTTTTAGCTGGAGAGCTACGGATGCTTGGTGAACCACTGGGTAATTTCATTTTGTTTAGGTCTTGTTTACTATAATTCTTGTCTTTTTGAATCATTTAGCTTACGAGTTTTATCTGTTACTTATTATTCTATGATGAATCAGAAGAAACTAAAATGCTAGAAATCAAGCACCAAACCCTGTGACAGTCCAATGATAAAGCCTCAGATTGGCAACATAGTTTCCGAAACCGGGGTTATGTTTAAGTTAAAATGTAACTGGGGTTTAGAGTCTGTAACCGTACAAACCCAGTTTCTGTAACTTTTTGAAACCATGGTTACATATTAATTAAAATGAAAAATCTACCGAAAGCGGTGTTTCAATAATCTCAGTTTTATTATGTCTGGGAGCCTCCAAACATCAATTGAAGTCACTTCATTTTGACTTTCAAATAAGGCACAGTTATAATAAATTTTATTTTGAGCCTGAAACTCTTTCAAATTGTGATTTTGAAAATCTTAAGCTTGTTCTCAAATGAGGCCTAAAATAACGGTATATGAAGGTGCTGTTGGTTATAATACAATATTTTCTTATTTTTTTAAAATATGTAACAACTTTATTTATAAATCTGTAACCAATTTGATAATTGTCTTAAAAATGCAAGTAATATAAAAGAATTAAAAGGAAGAAAATTGCTAGCCTGGGGTGACAGTCGTGTAAAAGCACTGCCCTAGAAGATAGATGGTCGGTCCCTCGTCCGGACCTTAGAATGACCTCCTCTCCTAGCGGTAAAAATTACCCCGATAGATCACTAGCACCCAGCCCCGGACGAAGAGTTAGACCTCTGCTCAGATGGAAATGCGTTGCCCGTATGTAATATAATTCCTTGTAGAAATTACTAAAAAACTGAACCAGAATTTTGTAAGAAAGAATTTTAGAGGAGGGAGACGGAGATTGTAGGATTTTTTACAGTGAACAGACTGAACTGTGAGAAGCTATTTATAGATTCTCGGAGTTCATCTGTTGTAACAGTCTCGCTCCAAATCTGCACACGATCGTGCAGTTCGCGAGCAGATCCGGAGAGTAGGTCAAAACTGAATAGAAAATCCCGAAAAAATCAAAATAGAATTTTAAATAAAGTTAAAAAGAAAATTCGATAAAAAAGTTTTAGGTTCAAGAGCCTCCGAATCGAACTGTATTCGTGTTCTCGCAGGTCGTGAGCGCGCGCCACCCGCACCTGACCCGGCCCGGTTTGGCGTGTGTGGGGATGTTGCTCATGGCCTAACACTCAGAACAATAGGCATGGGAGGAGTTGATATATATACTACCAAACCTTCCATCTCCTATCCAATGTGAGAATAAAATCAAAGTTAAATAAAGAGAAACTCAAGTTTTTCCTTTAACTCAAAACACATCCAACAGTTGCAACGTGTAGTTTCTTGCTGAATTATCACCAGATAAGATGAATTGCGTTTTACTTAACAATACACCAAATTAATCAACATGTTCTCAGATTTTAAGCTCCTGTGTACCATCTCATGTGATGGTTTTATTCGGTTTGACAATATGCGTCAGCGAGACTCAACTCACTTCAAGTTAACATCCTGCGGTGCTGTCTTCAAGTCGTCATCATCATCCTCCTCCTCCGGTGCCGTCTTCTTGCCCAGGAACACGTCCGTCAGCGCCGTCCTTGACTGCAGCGAAGCCTCGAGCAGCTCCAAAGCCTAACAAAATAGTCAAAACAAATAAAAATTGAGAGCAAGGAAACTAACAATTTGCTTATTTTGCTCACCTCTTTCATTCCCAGAGTCACCGTGCAATCCTCCAGCGATCCGACCTCCTTGACACGGAGCTTGTTCAGCAGCGTGACGCAAGATATAGTCGACATTGGTGTCACAATGAGATCGTCTGTGACGGTGTAAGTCACCACACCCTTCACGAACCCACCTTCTCCTCCTGCTGCCACGGGGGCCGCAGTCGCAGCACTGGGAACTACGTATCGCATCTCAGCCGTCATCTGGTTATTGCAGTTGGGGCAGCGAGTACCAGGGACGTCGGTGTACGTGTTCCTGCAATCACTGTACCCCGTGTACGTGCACCTGTAGAATTTCTTCACGACCGTGGTCGAGCTCGACTCAGTCAAGAAGAGGGTGTTCTTTGACGGTGAAGAAGCTGCAGTGGTGGGATTGAGGAGGAGGGTCTTGTTCTGTTTGGATAGGACGTAGGTGTCATCTAAGTTTTCGACGCTCTGGTAGAGGTTAGCAATGCAACCCGCCATTTTTTCTTTGGTCAAGAGCTTGATGATGGATCCCACTGGCATTGAGAGGAGACTAAATAGGAAGTCTACTACATCTTTGCCAGCCTCAGCGAACAGGACTTTGTAGGATTTGGTGTCAATCAGGAGCTTCAAGCTCAGTTGGGGCGTGGTCATGTTTGTGATTTGTGTTAGTGTAGCATATGAACAAATTGAGGTTTGTCTTCTTTTATATCCGAGTTCTCTTGGCCTGGGCCCTTGGGTTCTTGGCAAGCAAAGGAGAGGGTTCTTGATCTTCTCACACGTTAGCATCTAATGCAGTTAAAGGAGAGGGTTCTTGATCTTGATCTTCTCACACGTTAGCATCTAATGCAGTTAAAGGGAGAAGGAAAGAATCCCTCTAGAACTTTTCTAAGCTCTAAACAAGTTTTGGACCATACACTAACCTAAAAGAAATATACTAATATACCGCTCGGCGGTGGAAACCGACCAACCGGCGAAGATACCAATGCGCGATATAGAAGATCATAAAAAAAATTCAATTTTATTCGAAATAAATCATATATCCAAGTCATGAAGTAAATGCAATACCAGTTCTAATACATTAACAGAAGAGACGAGGAATGTTAAAAATACAAAAAGATGCATAGCTAACCTGATTTTGTAGTGAATATTTTTTTTGTTGTGCAGCTAAACCCGTGTAGACTTGTGTAGGCTTTGAACTTTGAAGGCTTGTTTTGGGGTTTTAAAGCAGTTTGAAACTTGGTGATGCATTTGATCTAGTGATTTTTTTTTTTGAAGTAGTCAAACAGTAAGAATGTAATGCATCTGATATAGTGCTAATTACTTATGTAAGATGGTTCTGTCCTTAATCTACTGCTATGTTGCTGTCCTTAATCTACTGCTATGTTGCTTGATTTCTAATTGTAATGCTTTTTAGTTAACAGTGGATGGTTAATGGACTCTCACAGATTAAGCTGTTCGATTTCTGGACATTTTTTGAAGTGGTTAGAAAATAGATGCAATTGGTAGAGAAAATTCTTGTGCAATTTGTTTTCCAAACAAGATTTGATCCTTAAGCTAAATGTTTAATTGGGTCCCATGTATGTATGTTACAAACATCATGCGATGTGACAGTGTTTCTACTAGTAATAGCACCTTAATGGTAACTTGATATCCATCCATCCTCAAGTTTCTTTCCCTTTTCTTTTCCATCCTTTTCATTTCCTTAATAGCAGGCTTTAATGTTAAAAAGAGTAATTATCAACAACTAACTAAATTAGTTCAGTCTCTTAATCTTCTAATATTCTAATTTCTAAGAGCAACAGGGAGATGAATCTCTTAACCAAAATAAAAAAATAAAAAAAAATAAAAAAAAAATGACACAGGCTGCGTTGAGCGTAATCATGACAAACCTGCAAGTATTGTGGCATGATTTAAATCAACCAAAGAGCGATGATGAACGCAGGGGAGATGGAGGAGGTAAAGGAGGAGGAGTTGATTTCTGTGACTGACCGAGCACGGGCTTTTGTTAGGCTCTATTGTGTGTTTCTACATTTGTGTATATTGGGCCTTTCTGGTTCGATCTCCTTTTCTCTGTAATGTTTTTTAAAACCTCTTCTAATAATTTTTTTTTATATCAAAATCTATCGAGTCAAAGCCAGAGTGGTTTTCTTACTCCTGTAATAAAAATGTTCGTCTTGCCTGTCTGCTTGTCTTCTACTTTTCTTCTCCCCGTGCGCGAGAGGGGAGGGAGCAGCAGCCTCGTCACCGTCATCGTCGCCACCCCATCCGCTGAAGTCTCCTGAGTTCTTCTGAGCTCTGGTACCACTCTTCAAAATATCACCCGAAAATGGGCAGAGAAACCTAGCTCTATCAGAAGCCTCTTCCTCCTCCTCTTTGGGCATGACCCCCTCACCAGAGTACGCCTGGAGCGATGCCCACCACAGATTGCTCCCCCAATGGAACTTCCTCAACAATTCCTCTCAGGTCATTTCTTTTCCACCCTTTTTTCCTTCTTTTTTGGTAAATAATTTTGTAATTTCTTATGATTTCATTCAATTTCACCGTACTGAACTCCAAAGCTTGAATGTTTAACCGATGGTAACTATTGTTTTCACAGTCACCTGGAAAGGCGACGCAAGTAGAAGCGAAGCTCGCATCAATGGCGGATTCTTATGAGGAGAAACTCATTCTCCTCGAACGCTCCACCAGAGGAAAGAGGTATCTCTCTCCTCCTTTTTTTTTCCCGCTCTCTTCCTCTCTCATCATTCGTTCCTTTCCTCTCCCCAAACCCTAAACCCTAATTGTATGCAACAACTTTGAGTTTTGAACTCTAATTTCCCATTTGTTGGGGGTCATGAGCTTGAATTCGAGAAGTGGGGGAAAAAGTTCTGTGATTTAGCCAATTTTTTTGGAAGTTTTGGATTCAAGCTAATTGGATTTCACAATGGCCAGTTCTTTTAAAATATTGAAAGAATTTCATATCATTTGTTCTCTCAAATTTTGTGTAGAACAAGTTGATAATGTGTGAACATGATTCCACCTGAGGTTTTTCTTTCTTTCTTCATGATTTTGTATGTTTGTTGGAAAAAATTATTAAATGGAAAAATAATCTCTTGAAATGCATGTTGATTTTATTTATTTCGTACTGCTGTTGAAATTTGGATAAATTTTTTGAGAATGTAGGATGAGGAAATAGAAATAAAGAGGGTCTTACATAACCATGGCCATCCCAATTAAATTAGAACTACGGGCAAAGCTTTGTCCAAAGTTCACACTGAAATAGAAACCATCACCACAGTTGGGGGATCTCTAACAATTTCCTGTCATGTGTAACTGAAGATTAAGAAAGCCATCAACAACCAGCTCTAATTTACAGGCTTAAATTTTTTTTTTTTCATGAAAAGAAAAGATAATTTCTTTCATTCATACAAATAGACTAAAGACGTTGTCACCATATTCAAACACAACACCTATGTTTCCTAATTCTCTTTCTCCTCAAAATTGCTTCCCGAGATCTCAAAAACCAGGATAACCATTAGTTTTTACCCTAGCCTCTAAAATGCCATAAAACTGTCACTTATCCATATTTCGCCCAAAAGATTGAAACTACGTTCCTTTTTATTATTACAGAAGACGCACTCGATTAACTTTCAGATTCCTTTTCTCCTAATTGTCGTTCAACATTTTTATGCATGCTAATTGATTAATTATTCTTAGATCATGTGGTTGTCTTTGGGCAAAGGCCACATATGTAGTGGCTATGCAGTGCTATCCCTCTAATACCTACTCCTGTCAATATTCTGTTATCTAATATATGAGAACTTTCTACACCTTCAATAGCTGATGTCACAATGTTTGTGTTATGAATCTATTGCTTAGCTGTAATTCTCTCTCTTATGAGCTATATGTGGATCATGATGTGTTAGTTAAGGCATTGCTTTCTCTCATCACACAGATATAAATTTATTACCTCAGCAGTGCAACGCAATTGTATTGTTTACATTTCTGTATGCAAGTGACATATGAAAGATTAAAAAAAAAAAATGTATGGTTTATAATAATCGCTGCTGTGCGGCACTGGTTTCACTGTAAGGTTATTGTGATATTTCCGTAAGTACACAAATAATTGTCTCTTTCTGTTTTTGCAGCCGAGCTTTTTATGATAAGAGAATATCTCAGGAAGTCAGTGGGGATGCTCTGGGTGAGGTATGATTTATCTAATATGTCACGATACTTATCAGGGATATTTAAGGACTATTATTTTGAGGATCTATTTGACCTTATATCCCTGTTTATTTTTTATAAGAATTCAAGGTTATGTATTCAAAATCATGGGAGGTTGTGATAAGCAAGGGTTTCCCATGAAGCAGGGAGTGCTAACTCCTGGCCTTGTGCGCCTTCTGTTGCATAGAGGCAAGTGAACTGTTTATTTCTATCTAGGTTTTATTCTGTGCGCGTTCTAAACCTTTTGCTTCACTTGTCTTGTTATATTGATTGTTTAAAAATTCAAGATCCCAACGTAATTTTTCATATGTTTCAAAACAGGACATTTTAAACAAGATATTGCTTGTTTTTAACTTTTATTCATTTTGGCAGGTACTCGTTGCTTCCATGGTTATGGAAGATGTAATGGGGGGCGAAGGAGGAAATCTGTTCGTGGTTGCATTGTTAGTCCTGACCTCTCAGTCCTAAATTTGGTCATTGTCAAGAAAGGAGACAATGATCTTCCTGGATTGACTGATGTTGAGATGCCCAGAATGAGAGGGCCAAAGAGGGCCTCTAAGATCCGGAAGTTATTCAACCTGCCTAAAGAGGATGATGTGCGAAAGTATTTTAACACCTACAGGAGGATATTTCACTACAAAATCAGGTTGGCTATGCATCTTTTTGTATTTTTCACATTCCTGGCCTCTTCTGTTAATGTATTAGAACTGGTATTGCATTTACTTCATGACTTGATATATGATTTATTTCGAATAATACTGAATTTTTTGATGATCTTCTATATCGCAGATTTGGTATCTTCGCCGTTCGGTCGGTTTCCACTTTCCACCGCCAAGCGGTGTGCTAGTATTTCTTTACAGCAGCTGCAGTCCGAGCTCGCCTCTGTCAAGAAGAGGGTGTACTTCAAGGGCGACACTGAAATGGGATTGAGGGAGCAAGTTCTTGTTTTGATTGGATTGAATGTGTCATCCAAGTTCTGCACCACAATGACCTAGTCTTTCTCTTGGAGGTCTCTCATCTTCTCTAAGGATTAAGAAGAGCACTTGGTGGCTGGAGAGAAATATCCTCTCCCTCAACTCCAGCCTCTTCGAGATCGTGTAACCTTCGGCATCTCTTTCGTGATGGAATCAAGTATGCTTAAATTTTCCTTCTCTTTGATCATGATAAAGATGTTATGCATGTATGGGATCTTATTTGGAATAATTATTAGATCTAACAGTATGTAGAGGAATATTATGTCAATCAATCAATACATTTAAACGTTTTAACAATATGTTACTATCGTTTCTGTTTTTGTTTCAAGGTGTCGCGCTGTTGGAAGGTTCAATGGAATCGAAGACTGCTCTCACTGATGTTTTCTTTGGGTTATCTTCTCCCTTCTCGCTTATAACTGGTTCTGCGTGAGTATTGTCGTGAAATCTACCATTTTGATGGTTTCAGTACTGTAGAAGTTTCTGATTGTGTCTGTTTTAGCTAGAAAGCTACCTATGTTTGGTGAACCACTGGGTAATTTCATTTTGTTTAGCTCTTGGTTACTATAATTCGTGTCTTTTTGAATCATTTAGCTTACGAGTTTATCTATTACTTATTATTCTATGATGAATCAGAAGAAACTAAAATGCCAGAAATCAAGCACCAAACCCTGTGACGGTCCATCAACAATAATGCCTCAGATTGGCATCATAGTTTCCGAAACCTGGGTTGTGTTGAAGTTAAAATGAAACTGGGGTTTAGGGGCTGTAACCATAGAGACCCTATGTCTCTAACTTTTTGAAACCATGGTTACATATAAATTAAAATGAAAAATTTATTTAAAGTGGAGTTTCAATAACCTCAGTTTTATTAGGTTTGGGAGCTTTCAAAACTCAGTTTAAGGAACTCCATTTTGACTTCCAAAAAGGCATGGTTTTAATAAATTCTATTTGATCTTGAAACTCTCCCAAACGATAGCGGTGTATGAAGTTGCAAGATATAGTTTCTTGCTGAATTATCCCCAGATAAGATGAATTGCGTTTTACTTAGCAATACACCAAATTAATCAACATGTTCTCAGATTTTAAGCTCCTGCGTACAATCTCATGTGATGGTTTGATTCTGTTTGACAATATGCCTCAATGAGACTCAACTCACTTCAAGTTAACATCTCGCGGTGCCGTCTTCAAATCATCATCATCATCATCCTCTGGTGCCGTCTTCGAGTCATCATCCTCCTCCTCCTCCTGTGCCGTCTTCTTGCCCAGGAACACGTCCGTCAGCACCGTCCTTGACTGCAGCGAAGCCTCGAGCAGCTCCAAAGCCTAACAAAATAGTCAAAACAAATAAAAATTGAGAGCAAGGAAACTAACAATTTGCTTATTTTGCTCACGTCTTTCATTCCCAGAATCACCGTGCACTCCTCCAGCGATCCGACCTCCTTGACACGGAGCTTTTTCAGCAGCGCGATGCAAGACATAGTTGACATTGGTGTCACAGTGAGATCGTCTGTGACGGTGTAAGTCACAACACCCTTCACGAACCCACGTCCTGCTGCTGCGGTGGCCGCAGTCTCAGCACTCGGAACTACATATCGCATCTCAACTGTCATCTGGCTATTGCAGTAGGGGCAGCGAGTACTGGGGTTGTCGGTGTATGTGGTCCTGCACTCATTGTAGCCCGTGTACGGGCACCTATAGAATTTCTTCACGACTGTGGTCGGGCTTCCCTCAGTCAAGAACAGGGTGTTCTTCAACGGTGAAGAAGCTGCAGTGGTGGGATTGAGGAGCAGGATCTTTTTCTGTTTGGACAGAATGTAAAAAAGATCTAAGTTTTCGACGCTCTTGTAGAGGTTAGCAATGCAACCCCCCATTTTCTCTTTGTTCAAGAGCTTGATGATGGATCCCACTGGCATTGAGAGGAGACTAAAGAGGAAGTCTACTACATCTTTGCCAGCCTCAGCGAACAGGACTTTGTTGGATTTGGTGTCAATCAGGAGCTTCAAGCTCAGTTGAGGCGTGGTCATGTTTGTGATTTGTGTTCGTGTAGCGTGAACAAACTGAGGTTCGTCTTCTTTTATATCCGAGTTCTCTTGGCCTTGGCCCTGGGGTTCTTGTTTTTTGTTCTATTTCTGGTCCTCGGCAAGCAAAGGAGAGGATCTTCTCACACGTTAGCATCTAATGCAGTTAAAGGGAGAAGGAAAGCACCCCTCTAGAATTTTGCTAAGCTCTAAACAAGTTTTGGACCATACACTAACCTAAAGGGAGAAGGAGGGGGTGGGGGAAGAAAGAAACTTGAGGATGGGTGAATATCAGTCACATTTAAGGTGCTATTACTAGTAGAAACTGTGTCACATGCATGATGTTTGTGACCATACATACATGGGACCCAATTAAACATTTAGCTTAAGGATCAAATCTTGTTTGGAAAACAAATTGCACAAGAATTTTCTCAACCAATTGCATCTATTTTCTAACCACTGCAAGCAATGTCCAGAAATCGAACAGCTTAATCTGTGACTATCCATTAACCATCCACTGTTAACTAAGAAGCATTACAATTAGAAACAAGCAACATATATAGCAGTAGATTAAGGGTAGAACCATCTTACATAAGTAATTAGCACTATATCAGATGCATACATTCTTAGTGTTTGACAAATCCATCACAAGTTTCAAACTACTTTCAATGCCAAAACAAGTCTACACACGTTTTGCTGCACAACAACAAAATGGTCCATAAGGTTCCAAGTACCCAGCTCTCATCACATCAAGGTTGTAGTCTTTTTGTCAAGAAACACATTGCAGCGAAGCGAATGAGCAGCTCCAGACCCTAACAAAAATTTCCCAAACAAATCAACTAAAATCAAAAACAAAAATAAGAAAAAAAGTAAAAATTTGCTATATTTGGTTCACCTCTTTCATCCCCAGATTCACAGTACACTCTTCCAGCGAGCCGACATTCTTCACGTTGAACTTGTTCAGCACAGTGATGCTAGAGATGGTCGACATGGGCGTCACAGTAAGATTGTCCATCACACCGTAAGTCCCCACTTTCTTTACGAACTCACCACTTTCTCCAGCTGTTGCGGCAATGGCGGTGGCCACGGTCCCCAATTGGGACCCAGGTATTGCATCTTGACAGTCACTTGGTGACCGCAACTGAGAGCAAGGGTCCCCGTAGAGGTCTTTGTAGTAGCTCTTGCAAGCAACATAGTCGCCGTTTGAGCATCTGTGATATTTCTTTGCACAGATGCAGTCACGAGCTCGCCTCCGTCAACAAGAGGGCGTTCTTCAAAGGCGACACTGAAATGGGATTGAGGAGCAAGCTCTTGTCTTGATTGGATTGAATTAAAGTGTCATCCAAGCTCTCCACGTTCTTGTAAAGGCTACCAACGCAACCGACCATTTTCTCTTTAGTCAAGAGCTTGCCGATAGAACTTACAGATTGTAGAGAGGGAGGGCAAAAACAGGGGATGAGTCTTTTAAACTCCATAACAGGACTTCAGTCGACCGGGCGGTCGATCGACATGAACAAAAATTGGATCGGTCGACCGATCGGTTGACCGAAATTGATAGAGAGGAGAGAGACCAGTTGGTCGGTCGACCAGCTGGTCGACTAACATTTTCAATAAGTTTTGCAATGTTGCAGGACTTTGCACATTCGACTGCACACTTGGGTCGGTCGACCAGCTGGTCGACTAACATTTCCAATAAGTTTTGCAATGTTGCAGGACTTTGCACAGTCGACGCACACTTGGGTCGGTCGACCAACCAGTCGACTTGCTGTCAGGTCAGAACTGGCTCTGAACCTGACCTGGAGCTGTTTTTGGGTTTCTTCTCCTCCCTATAAATAGAGAATGTAACCTATTTTTAGGGTTAAGGTTGATTTCTGATGAGAGTTCTTGAGAGAACCAATTATAATCTTCTTGTATCTTGTGTAAATCATCAATAGATCTGTCTCTTCTGCCCACGGGATGTAAGCATCTTACCGAACCTCATAAATCTTGGTCTCCCTCTCTTTGTGTGTGTGTTTGTGATCTAGGGTTTGTGATCTTGGCATGCTCCAACCCAACAAGTGGTATCAGAGCACTAGGTAGGTTGCTTGGGCTAAGTTTGGTGGATCAGATCGTTAAGTGAAAGCTTGGATTTTCGGGATCTGAAATTTTTGTTGGATAAAAATCAGATTTTTATTAGATAAAAATTGATTTTTATCGAATTGGATTTGATCTATAATTGTTTGGTGGAGTGGATCTTTGATTTGAAACTTGGATCATGGAGATTGGAAGGTTCGTTAGATAAAAATCATATTTTTACCGTATTGGATCTCGTCTCAATTTTTGATGAAGAGATCAATTGAAAACTCTTCTTAAGCTTTCAATTGGATGTAAAAATCTAATCTTTATCATTTGCATTTTCATTCTACAGTAGTTTCGTTTGTTTGGTTGTAGGATTTGGAGAAATGGTCAGAGAAACATCCAATAAGAGTGATTCTTTTGTAGTAAAGAACATTCAGAATGTTCATCACATGAAGATAAATGTGGTGAAGTTTAATGGCACAAATAATTTTGGATTGTGGAGATGCGAGGTAATGGAAGCGTTGAATGCACAGAATTTAGAGAATACTCTTGAGCTTCAAGAGAGACCTGCATAAGTAGATAAGAAGGTTTGGAAGAAGATAAATAAGATGGCGTGTGGCATCATTAGCTCTTACTTAACACAAGATTTAAAGTATGATGTGATGAATGAGACTTCTGCGAAGTCGATTTGAGAGATTCTAGCGAGCAAGTACTTGACGAAGAGTATCGAGAACCACTTGCATTTGAAGATGAGATTTTACCGTTTTCAGTTGAATAGTGGAATCTCCATTATTGATCATATCAACAAACTATACGAAGCTTCTCGTATTATTGAGTTCTCTCCCCGATGAGGGATATGAGACCTTTGTGCTTACCTTGATCAATGAGAGGACATCTTTTAGCTACAGTGAGGTGACCGCTTTTCTTGTGAACCTTGAATTGAGGAGGAAGGACAATTAGTGTTCTACCAGTGACACATCGGCAGAGGTATTGACCGTGAGAGGAAGTAAGTCCAAATCGAAGAAGAGAAAATCAATAGAAATCCAATTGAAAACCCATGGTTGATAATCGCAAATTAGAGAAGGATTAGTGTGCTTTCTGTGAAGAGAAATAACACTGAAAAAGTGATTGTCCAAAACTCAACAAGTCGAAGGAGTCACGATTAGAGGCTAATGTTGTGAGGTCAGATGGTAATGATTCTGACTCTTCTTACTTTTCACTTTCTATTGCGCTATCAGGTTGTCATTCAGATGTGTCTGAGTGGGTATTGGATACGGGCTCTACCTACCACATTATCCAGAAGGAAGTTGCTTGCTAACTTTGAGGAGCTGGATGGCAGTTTATTATCTATGGGAGATAATCACACATGCCAGTTGATTGGTAAGGGTATAATTCATATCAGGATGTATGATGGGACGTTAAAAGAGTTGAAGAGGTGAGATATATTCCTAGTATGATGAAGAATAAAATCTCAGTTGGAGCTTTGGAAGAGGAGGGCCTCAAAGGGACTCCTGGAGAAGGCATTCTCAAAATGTCTAGCGGTTCATTGGTTGTTCTAAAGAGCATTAGATGTAATAATTTGTACTACTTGATGGGTAGTATAGTTACTAGATTGGCGTCTTCAGGACAGTTGGATGGCGATTCCACCAGATCATGACACAGTGGACTCGGACAAGTTGGCTTGAAGTTAGATCAAGGATTGGGAGGTGCATCAACCTGTCATTTGGAAGCACGTGACAGTAGTGTTCTGGACAAGAAAAAAGTGAAATTCGACACCGATACTCACCATTTGCATGGTCTTCTTGAATTGGTTCACATGAATGTTTGGGGTTCTATTAAGAATGCATCACTTGGAGACCATCGTTACTTTATCTCAATTATAAATGATTACTCTAGGCGTTGTTGGGTATATCCTATGAGATAGAGTTAAGGCCCTAGAGTTGTTGGTGAAGTAGAAGATCTAATAGAAAATCAGATAAGTAAGAAGATCAAGGTGCTCTGGTGTGATCATGTTGAGGAGTACAAGGATTCTTTTCTGCAATTTGGCTAGAACAATGGTATTGAGACTCACTTCACAGATTGAAAAGATAGTGTAGCAGATAAGTAAACCGTGCCTTACTGGAGAAGGTTCGGTATTTGTTGTCTAATGCATCATTAGATAAATCATTTGGGCTGAGGCGATTTAGTATGCTAGTCATCTCTTGAATAAGCTATTGACGACTGCGATAGGAGGTAAGACTCCTTTGAAAATTTAGTCAGCTGGAGCTACTTGTGATCATGGTTCACTTAGAGTAATTGATTGTTCGGCCTATATTGATGTCAAGAAAGGCATGTTAGACTCTAAGGTGAATAAATTGGTATTTTTGGGATACAAGGAAGACTTGAAAGGATATAAGTTATGGGATCCGAAAAATAAAGAATTTGTCTCGAGCAGATATGTCATATTGATGAGGCTTCAATGGTGAAACCTACCGTCTCCCAGCAAGTGGAGAAAATGAAGATCAAATCAGAAGTATCGTAAATGGTGGAGGTTGATGCTACTCTACATTGTTCAGTTGGTTCAGTATCATCTGCGATTCCATTAGTAGTGACATCAGGTGAAGATCGAGTAGCCGATATGGATAATAAGCATGTTAAAAGAATATGGTTCAGATAAAGCTAGAGGAAGCAAAGGGAATTCGCTCTCTCTAAATAAAGAAATGAGATTGGAATTTGTCTTTTTTTAAAACCCAAGTGTAGCACTTTTTATAATTGTGACCCCAGTGACATAAATTAAAGGTCATAGCATTTCTCATCAACTTCCACTCTCTTTTTTTTAAGATAACATAACAATACTCAAGGTTGGTGCTGTAGTCTTAAGCACCGTTTTTCACCATGGCGCATCAGATAGATACGGCGCGATGAATCTCATCAAAAAACATGGCCCAATTGAACTTGCACCCCCACCTCTTCATGATCGAACCCTCCTTCGTGCTCCATCTCCGTCGACGGTCCCTGCCGCTCAAATCCGGAAGCAAATCAATGGACGACAAACTTTTCTGTTATCAACTGGCTCCGGAGAGAGAGACTCCTCTTGAAGGCATGTTATGAGGGCTTGAACTGAAATCATGACATGTTACATCTTTTGGTGGTGTTTGTCTCTTACAATTTTATGATTGTTCGTTGTACTTTGTGAGGTTATTTTTCAAATTTTAGTTGTGTGTTTTCAAGTTTGGGGTTGCGAGTTTTTATTAAATTTTTTTTTCCCCCCCATGAACAAGGCTATAGCCCGGTCTTAAACCTAGCTAAAACCTTTTGTTTTCCAACATAACATCTTTACCAATGAGCTACCTCTCAACCGCAGAAGAAATGGTATTATTATAATAAAGAATTTAGTTGTTCGTTAAATGCATTTTTAACATCAATTAATAATCAGTGGAGTCTGACTAACTGATAAAAGAATGAACGTGAGTTGTGAAAAAGTTTACTGATTATGAACCACACATATAAAAATAAATATAAAAATGCCATCAATCAAGAATAAACAGGATGGCATTTTATTTCTCTATGGACTAATTGATTTCTCTTCCATTAACCATGCCATTATTGATCAGTTCACAATCCAGCCTGTATCACTGTCTCAGCTTGTAACCTCGTGGTCGCTTCTCTCCAAATTATATCTGAAAACAACAATAGAAATGTGACTCCCAGTATTCTCCGCCTACCACACATGCAACAAAGGAAATGCCGATTGTGGAGTAAATATATACATAAAGCTCAAATGCTTCACAGAGCAGAATATCAAGAAATGGCATCAGTAGTTTAAGTAGCAGTCTGGGCTAGTTCTTCCCAGTGAAGAGACTCCCAAGGGCAGCTTATGCGTAACGGTGTCAATTATTGATATCATCAATCCACAGTAATATCAGATCTTCTTCTAAATTTCGACAAATCTCACTTATAACTACTACAGTGTCATGTATTATAATTATATAATTTCGGCCACAATCGGCCTGCTTATCACATCCTCGAGATCACAGTCTCGACTATTAATAATCAATAATATATAAGCTCGAGAGTATTTCTATCGACATTCT
Organism: Agave tequilana; assembly: GCA_038442645.1. Taxonomy (NCBI): domain Eukaryota; kingdom Viridiplantae; phylum Streptophyta; class Magnoliopsida; order Asparagales; family Asparagaceae; genus Agave; species Agave tequilana. Next base: position 76,180 of record JAVJIF010021454.1, read on the forward strand.
CAATCCCAACCCAATAACTATTTTCAACACCAACTCAAAGAATACCACAATCATGCATCTCTCTCCATACATATACAAAAATTGAACTATCAAACTCACAAGTCTAACACATATTACATAGCATACAAATCAAGTTTAGTATTTATCTATACAAGCATGAACTATTCAGAGGTGACAAAAACACGATTAATCTCCACATGATTGATTTTCCATATGATTCCAAAAGAAACACCCACTAAACTTTATGTCGAGCCTTTACTCTTATCACCACCTGAAATATTATTAATATAAAAGGGTGAACTCGACAACTCAGTGAATAAAGTCATGCAAAGAAATCCAAAGAGTGGCATACAAATAATAATATGAAGCATAATTTGTGCATAAAGTAATAAATATGAACATGAATTGAATGAGATAAATAGAAGTTTGATGATACAATAAAAAAAGCAACTAGAATAAGTATTCCAGTGATTCTATTCACAAATCGAAAAAGTCTGATTTACTCAGCTATTTATTTTATTAGCCTCTTGTAATAATATTTCGTATTTCACTGAATATGTATTAGCCAGATTCATCTCAGCACTTTGTATATAGAAGCTCATGACATATTAAATAGTTGTTACAATATCTTTTATCTTACTGCATTCATGATAGTATTAATATTAGTACATTTATATACATATAAATACACACAAACACAACACATGTAACATGCAATACATGTATGCACAATTCATTCTCTACTCCTCTCCCACCACCTACTTCAACACACACACACCACACACACACACACAACACACACACACACACCACCCCCCCTATTCCCCCATCTAGTGCTACCCTCTGTAACACGGGTATTAATATTTGCACGCGCAGGTCACATAAATTCACATACATATACTCCCTCCTCCCCCACCACAACCCTTCCTCCACACACACACACACACACACACACACACACATATTCAAGTGCACATATATAATGCATATACGAATTTACGTACACATATTTATATAAACTTTCTCGTCTTTTCCCATCCGCCAACCTTCTTCCATACTATGCAATGCACACTTGTATATCGTAGTAACACTTCACTTAGCACATTAATATTAAAATTTTAGTCAATTTCACATTTTTTCAGTTTATCGATTTAGTTTCCATAATCCATACCCGTGTGTGTGTGGAAAGGTTTTAATACACATAGGTGTAACATAAGAGTTTACATGCACTTATAAAAATACATCATAGCCTATCCATATCCATGATTCAAACCATTGGATATGATCTATATGTTCTAAAAGTCATATGGATCAAATTTTCATGTGAAATGAAACTTTCTGGCCTCTCCACCTGATGATTGAAAAATGGATGTCTGTAGCGATCTTAAAAGACTTTTTTTTTATTTGCATAATTTGTGAGATAGAAAGTTTCAATTCACATGAAATTTAATCCATATGTGTTTTTGAACATGTAGATCACACTTAATGGTTTGAATAATAGATATGGATGGCTACGACGTATTTTCATAAGTGAATGTAAACTCTTATGTTACCCCCTGTGTATATTAAAATATTTTCCATATATATATATATATATATATATATATATATATTATATATATAGAGAGAGAGAGAGAGAGAGAGAGAGACTTATGTCCTTCTAAAAGATTCGAGCCTGAATCCTTCAACTCAAATACAACCCTCCGACATTCGAATACAAGAGCCACTTCGTTGAAGTTGATCTATATTATTTCAAGTATCTATAAACCAAAAATCAAGTGTTTTTGTGTCCTTCCAAAAGAATTCGAGCCTGTGTCCTTCCAACTCAAATACAACCCTCTGACATTTGAATACAAGAGCCACTCTATAGAAGTTGATCTATATTATTTCAAGTATCTATAAAGCAAAAATCAAGTGTTTTGAATACTTTTTGTCCATCCATCAAGCAGCGCAAAATGGACAGCCAAAAGTAGTGAGTTGGTTAGATCTGTCTTTAGACATACAAATTCTCGATCTGGCCATTTGATTATGATCTAAATATTTAAAAACCCCTACAACCAATTTTTGTTTGATTTCAAATGTTCTACATCGTTAAACTAACCAACTCACTATTTAGGTCATCCGTTTTTCCCTACTTGATGCTCAGCTCTGCCGCGATCGGGACGAGAAGAGACAATCTCGGGTTTGCTGAAGTCTTTTCCCTTAACCCGATCTTAAAAACCCAATTGGAGTGGGTTTTGGGCAACGGGTTTAATCAGAAAACCAGACCCGACCCGACCCATATGGTCACTGTCCAACTCAGTTGGATAATAAGTCAGATCAGCTAACTCAGTTGAGTACCAAGTCAACTCGTCCGGGTCAATTCGACTGAGTCAACTTAGTCCAGAGGCAACATCAATCTTCGAGAGTCCGTTTCATGCTCGATTTGCGTCCGATTCGCGCCGTTCTCGAGGCAGCAGGTCGCAGCTCCTAGTACTAGTGTCCAAAACTGTGGTGGTGAGTTCTTTTTTCCTCAGTACAGGTAATTTTGAGGTAATCACCAACTCAGTCAGTTCTGCTACTTTTTCAATCTTATTAGGTATTCAATTGCACCACACATCAGTTAATCTTTCATGCAATTTCTTTACTATTGTTCCACTATATAAACTGTGAGCGAGTTAGTTTTTTGACTTTATTTACTATATCTGAATATTGCACTAGAACTTTTCCTGATTCTAGGCACGGAATGATTTATTCTGGACTTTAAAATGATCAACATTACGCAGAATTTCTAGTACCTGATCGCTTTAATTAAATTTTTATTGCCTACATGAAAATGAGTAATGAGATACTTACAACATACCAGAACTAAATTACTTATTGATTTATCATTATTGATTATTCTGCATTAGGTTTCATATTAGTTGGTATTTCTTTAATCATTTTTTGTTTCAATTTTTGCATTGTATCATACATCTTGCATCCAGACACCTTGTTACATGACCACCCGTAGTGGAACACAGTGCCACCCCACGATCCAACTTCTGAAATGAAATCCACACTAGATCTCACCAAACTCCTAGAAAGGTTAACCACTCAGATGGACAACGTTGAGTAAGATTTGAGAAATAATAGGGGACGAGAGACTACCGACAATGTTAGTGATAATGGACCTCATGTTGGACCTCGACACCCTAAGAATAACGACCAAAATGACTTTGCGGGAGCGAACTTTAAGAACATAAAACTTGAGGCACCCACTTTCGATGGTCAGTTAGATCCCTAAATCTTTCTTGATTGTATTTCTGACATGAATCACTACTTTGACTGGTATGATATGTCTGACGAGAGAAGGGTTTGGTTTGCCAAAATGAAATTGGTGGGTCAGGCTAGACATTATTGGACGAATGTTGAGAAATTGATGAGACTCAGACATCAGGAAGCTATTCAAACTTCGGATAAGATGAAACGGAAACTCCAAGAGAAATACCTGCCTGTGTGATACAAATAACGTCTGCTTGACCAGTGGCAACATTTGACTCAAGGCAATCGACCAGTATCAGAGTACATCAAGAAGTTTGATCACTAGTGAGATGTGGTGAGGATGAGTCTGATGTCATAGTCTTATCTAGATTTTACTCAGGACTTAAGGATGAGCTTAGACGTGAGCTAATCGTTAGAGATATCTCTACTCTAGATCAAGCTATTCAAGTTGTCCAGGAATTAGATCAATTCCAAGCTTCCTCATTCCCTAGACGCACCAATTATAGGCACAATCTCAACAGGAACACTGTTAAATATAAACCTAATCCATCCCAATCTCAGTCTCATTTTGGTCCTAATAATTTCAATCTTAAGCGCGAAGACAAAGGCAAAGAAATCTCAAGTGAGTCGTCTAGATCCATTCAACAGACTGAATGTTTCAAATGCCCGAGGTATGGTCATGTTTCAGCACAATGTCCGTGTAAGTCAAGAACGTTGATTATTGAAACCTAGTCGGACAGTGACCAGGATGATTTAGATGAAATCATCCATGACCCTGAAGGAGACGTTTAGGAAGATGATTTTGATGTTGATCAGACCACCACTTTGGGATGTGTTTTGAGCATGCATTCACCATCGGTTGACGATGTAGATACAATTACCCGTCACCTGAATGCGGTAAGGTGCGCCCTGGCTAAACCTAAAGAAAATGACGACTGACATAGAACTTCAATTTTTCAAACTCTCACTAAAATTGATGGTAAGAATTGTCGGGTTATTATTGATAGAGGGAGTTGCGTCAACGCCGTCGTCTCAGGTATGGTAACTAAACTTGGGCTAAAGACTGTTCCCCACCTTCAACCATACAAAGTGTCATGGGTAAATTCCGTGTCCATTGATGTGAAAGATAGGTGACTTATTCTGATCCTATTAGCCACATACTCTGACAAAATTTGGTGTGATGTAGTCACCATGGGCGTGGGTCATATCATTTTGAGATGATCTTGGTTATATGAACGAGATGTCACTATCTATGGACATCCAAACTCATTTTCATTTGTTCATGAGGGGAAAAAGATCAAAGTGGTCCCCTTACGACCAACTCAGCGTACACATGAGACTAAGCAGACTGAAGCATTCAGCAGCAAGGTGTTAATGCTTATAAGTCCCAAACTTATTGATAAAGAGATTGATAAGGGTCCATACTTATTGCTAGAGAGATCAATGATCCTCCGGAGCATATTTCTCCGGTAGCAATCCCCATATTGATGGAATTTGCTGATCCAGAAGAACTCCCGGACAGTCTACCTCCTATGCGTGACATCCAACACGCCATAGATTTGGTTCTGAGAACTTCTCTTCCCAACTTGTCTCACTACAGAATGAATCTGATAGAGCACGCTGAACTCAAAGGGAAGTTGACGAGCTTTTGAATAAGGGGTTCATTAAAGAAAGTATGACTCGACTCCGTACGCAGTTCCAGCATTGCTAACCCTAAAAAAAGACGGTTCATGGAGAATGTGCGTGGATAGTCGCGCCATCAACAAGATCACCATCAAATATCGGTTCCCCATCCCCAGACTGGATGACATATTGGACATGATGTCTAGAGCCACCATCTTCTCAAAAATCATTTGAAAAGTGGCTACCATCAAATTCAAATTCGTTCAGGAGATGAGTGGAAGGCAACTTTCAAGACCAAGATGGTCTATATGAGTGGATGGTCATGCCTTTTGGTTTGACAAATGCTCCCAGCACTTTCATGCAAGTGATGACACAACTATTAAGGCCCTTTATAGGTAATTCTTGGTTGTCTACTTTGATGATATTTTGATTTACAGTAAGACACTGGAGCATCATGTGGTCATCTCAGGCAAGTT
>JAVJIF010021455.1:0-42869 GCA_038442645.1 Agave tequilana
CTCTTTCCTTCAACTTTGGCTCTCATTCTTGTAGCTTAACCTCCTTTGAATCTAGATAATCCTCCTTACAACTCTGTTGATGATCTATCACCGATCAAACAACAGAGGAACACCAAGTCGAAGACTCGACAGCGGAAGCGGAAGTATAGAAGATCTACCACTAGTAAGCAATCACCACACAACTAAGGAACACAAGATTTAACGTTGTTCAGTAATGTCCCTACGTCTACGGGGAGGAGGGAGAAATATTTATTGAAGAAAATACAAGAGTTACAATGAGATCTCTCTCACAATTCTCAATGATGAAATTCTAAAATTTCTCTTGAATTCTTGACACGCCTTCAAAAGATCACCCCTGAGGGGTTTATATAGGCACCTAGGATGATCTTAGTTCAACTCGAACTCAAATCAGCACCTCCTTAGAAAAATAGAAAACCTGAATTCAAACCATCATAGGAGACAGATCCGTATTAGGAAACTGCCAAAAACCTGAGTTCATCTCCAATGAATATGGGGCACTCCAAATACTATCAATCTCCACCTTGACTCATGTTCATTGAGTCCTTCCATAGAAATTGGCCTCTGCTTCATTCGCCTTCCTTTCTTCCCCTTTTATGACTTCACATGGCTCCTTTCCAAGAGCTCGTTTGCCATTTTACTTTTGGAGTACCTTGATGAAATTCAGAGATGCTCTGAACTTCTCTACCAGGATGGCTTTGTCACCATATCTGCTGAATTCTTCTTCGTACTGATCTTTACCAAATCGATAACCTTATCATCCACGACCTACTGACGTATCTTGTGAAATCTCACATCAATGTGCTTCGTCCGCTTGTGATACCTGTGATCTTTAGCGAGCTGAATAGCACTCTGACTGTCGCAATGAACCGAACTGAATCCTATATAATACTGAATGTCTCAACCAATTCTCTCAACCACAAAGCTTCTTATGATGTCTCAACTTTAGCCATGTACTCCGCTTCTGTCGTTGAAAGAGCAATTGTATCTTACAACTTTGCCTTTCAACTAATGACGCGCTCAGCTACTATGAACACATAGCCTATCGTAGATCTTCGCTGATCAAGATCTCCTGCATAATCTGCATCAACATAGCCTTCTAGCAACTTAGACTTCCCCGTTTTCAATATCTGAAACCCCAAGCCTAGTCTCGCTGTCCCTCTCGCAGATATCGTAGCACCCACTTCACTGCTTCCCAATATTGCTTTCCTGGATTTGACATGAACCGATTTACTGTACTAACTGCATAGGCCTAGTGCAGACCATAACATACATGAGTAATCCTACCGCACTAGCATATGGTAATCGAGACATCTCTTCCTCCTCTACCGGTGATTGTAGGCACTGCTTGGAGAATAATTTGAAGTGATAAGCCAAAGGAGTGGTGACTGGTCTTTCTTCTGCCAAGTTGAATCTCTCCAACACTTTGAGAACATAGTGTTGGCCCAAAGGCCTATCGCCCTAGTTTTGATGATGATCAACTCATGAAGTTATGTTTACTAATGATCTTGTGTTTAATTAGTGACAGATTCATTATCAAGATCTTAGTAGGTGCATAGCTCAACAAAGGACAAAATGTCAAGATTTGGAGCTAGCACGGTGTGATCCAAGGAGCTTTTGGATCAAGCTTGGACCAAGTCAAGAAGATGAGAAGCCTTCAAGAGAAGACTTCAAGAAGATGAAGACTTGTGTCTAGGTATAAGATTTAGTTTTTGTTTTAGTTAAAAATGTAAAGGATAGATAGTTGGTGGATTGCTCAAATACATATCACACACACACACTCTTGATTTATTGTCTTTTCATAAAAGAATTTTCAGATTTAGAAAAGACTTTCATTTTGGAAAAACATAGTTTTTGGTTCTTGGTATTCAAAGTTATATATTTCAACCAAAACCTTATTTAGAGCTTTATGACAAAAACATAGATATTTCATCTTGATTGTGTAGTGGATCATATCCATACACACTATGCCTTAAAAGTATATCTTGTTTTTGTATTTGATGAAGATTTGAAAAATATGTTTTGGAAAATATTGTTTGGAAAAACAGTTTTTATCATGAGCCAAATATTTCCAAGTTACAAAAATAGTCCAATCTTTTATAACATGCCTTGATTCTGTGCAAGCATGTTTGTATATCAAAGTATATTGGTAAAACTATTTTTGTAGATTTTTATGTATTTTATGGGATTTTATATGAGCCACAAAGACAAACTTTTATCCCAGAAAAACTGTTTCAGGCTTCAGCCAAGTCGACTAGTCGACTTAACTAGTCGAGTAACCCTGAAGTCGGTCGACCGGGCCGGTCGACCGACGTGCACAAATGTGCACGCCTGTGTGTACTGTTGGACGGTCGACCGTGCCGGTCGACCGCTTCAGAGAGCAGTGCTCTCTGGAAAGTTCGGTCGACCGCACCGGTCGACCGTGGCTCCAACGGTCAGAAATCCGACCGTTGGCGGTCGACCGGGCCGGTCGACCGTGGCTCCAACGGTCAGAAATCCGACCGTTGGCGGTCGACCGGGCCGGTCGACCGGCAGTACTGACAGATCCCAACGGCTTTATTTTTCTGTCCTATAAATTGGGGGTCTTGTCATTGTTTTCACACAAGATTTTAGGAGAGCCTTGAGCTAGTTTTTCCCAGTCTTTTAAAAGAGTTTTCTCCACAAAATAGTGAGCAAATATTTCCTATCTAAAGGGAAGAATTTATCAAGAGTGTAAAAGAGATTTCTTGAGTTTTTCACCCAAGTTTCAATCCTTGCTTTTTCTCACACCACACTTGAGCCATCCATTGATTATACATCCTATAGGTGTGTTGTAGTGAGAGTGCTTTAGGTGATCAAAGTGTTGTGATCACCAAAGATCTTTTCTTTGTTCTTTGAGAAGACGGGCAAGTGTGCTCGTGGTTATTTAGGGTTCGGGTGCGAACTCTTGTTGATTGAGGTGCGGCCTCGGCGAGCCGGTGGGCTTGCGGTGTGTACGGGACTAGAGAGTCCGAGGGCTTGTAGGTGTTGCGGCACCGAGGAGAGATCCATTGGGATCTTGCATAGTGGAAATCCTTCGTGTGTCGAAGGCGGGGATGTAGAGCAAGTGTGCTCGAACCTCAAAACATACCCTTGTGTTTGCGATTGCTCTCTCTCTCTCTTTGTCTCTTGTTTATATCTTGCATTCATTATTGTCTATCTTTATATGCTTGATATATTCATTTGTGCTTAATTGATATACTTGCGTGGGATTGTTGCTAACACTAGTATTCAACCAAGAGAGCCAACGCGGCACCTCAACCCATTCAAGGGGAATCTAGAGGAGTTTGTCCAGAGCCCTTCACGGGAAATTCGGCAACACTCTTTGGTTATACGTGGTGTTTAGTGTAAGAAGTTTTATTTGGTCATAATTATTTTTAGCTTCCGCATTATTTGCATAATTCATCATTAAGTGACCATTAGATTAGCCATCACCTATTCACCCCCCTCTAGGTGATTTACACATAGTTCTCTTGGGATAGCTAAAGTCTACATGAGCCTCTGTCTCGAGTATATCCATACCTAAGATCTTCTTGACTTCTCCCAAATCCTTCATGTAATTCCTTCTTGAGCTGAGCTTTAAGCTTCTGAACATGTGTTTTGTTTCTCGCGGCAATCGGCATATCATTCACATATAATAGCAAATATGTCGGATCATTACTCTGCTTGAAATAGACACAACTATCATACTCACATCGGTTGTATTTGGCCTTGATCATGAAAGAGTCGAACTGTTTGTACCACTACCTACGAGACTGCTTAAGTCCATAGAGGGACTTCTTTAGAAGACACATTATTTTCTTTACCATTCTGAATATAACCTTTAGGTTATTTTATGTATATCTCCTCCTCCAGCTCACAGTGCAGAAACACTGTTTTGACATCCATCTGCTCCAACTCTAGATCAAACTGAACAACCATCGCCAATAACATCTGAATAGATGTATGCTTGACTACAGAAGAGAAAATCTCAATGTAGTCAATACCTTCCTTCTGAGTATATCTTTTGGCAACTAACCTTGCGTTGTATTGCTCTTCTTGCGAAAGACCCATCTGCAACCTATTGCCTTGGAGTCCTTTAGAAGATCAACTAACGTCCATGTTTGGCTTCTATCCAAAGACTCCATGTCTTGCTCCATGACTGTAATCCACTTGTTATGGTCATCTGTCTTGATCGCTTCCCTATAACTGTTAGGTTCTTCTGTTTCTGTTACTAATACGAAAGAGATATGATTTTCATCCCAGCCATACCTTGTTAGTGGCACCGTAACTCTGACTGACCGCCTCAACGGTCTAGGTTGCTCTTGAGTAGCCTCCTGTTTGTTTTTATCTGAATCTGAGGAGTCCTCTTTTGAACCTTCAGGCCTTTTAGGGCTATTTGAGAACTCGACTCCCTTTTTCTAAGTGTCTGTTGTCGAATTGTTTGAAGCTCTACCTTGCGCTTTATCCTCCCTCTCTGACTTTTCTCGAACATTGAATCTTCATCAAAAATCATATCTTTACTGGTAAAGGCGATCTTTTCTCAGAATCCCAAAGTTTAAAACCCTTGACTCTTTTGGTGAACCCAATGAAGATACACTTCTTAGACTTGGACTCCAGTTTGTTCTTTTTCTGACTATCAACCAAACTATATGGGGCAACCGAAAATTCGTAAGGTTGAATAGTCTACAGATACTCCCGCCATATCTCCTCTGGGATCTGAAGATTAATAGTTATTGATGGTGACAATGTTTACCAGATAATTGCATGATTCACTACCTCTGCCCAAAATCCTTTCGACATGTCAGCCTGTAATCTGATATTGCGGGCACGCTTTGTAAGTGTCTGATTCATGCCCTCTGCTACTCCGTTTTGTTCTGATTGCTCTGGAATTCTTAGCTGGTGTTTAATACCCTTACTTGCTAAGTAGTCTTTGAATTCTTTGGAGGTGTACTCGCCTTTATTATCGGACCTCAAGACTTTCACCTTTCGACCCTGTCTAATTTTTCACCATAGTTTTTCACTCCTTGAACTTTTGAAATACTTCCAATTTCTGCTTTAAAAAGTTTACCCAAACTTTTCTTGAAAAATCATCCATAAAAGTAACAAAGTACCTAGCACCTCCAATGGATGCTATTGGCGAAGGCCCCCACACATCCGTGTGCATGAGATCTAGCAAGCCCTTTGTCTTGTGCTGAGATGTAGAGAAAGCTACTCTACGTTGCCTACTCATGATGCAAAATTTACAAAGATTAAGTTTGCAATATTTGATATCTGGTAGAGCACTCCTTTTGTGTAGGACTTGAAGACCTCGCTCGCTCATGTGTCCAAGACGCATGTGCTAAAGTCTTGTAGTATCATCCTTCTCTGTTGCTGCTGAAGCATCACCAATAATAATGCTTCCTGTCAACTTGTATAAGTTTGCTGTTCGTTCTCCTTTGAGAATCATCATGGAGCCTTTAGTAACTTTGAAATCTCCATTTACACCAGAAAATTTATACCCTTGAGCTTCCAAAGCTCCCAACGAGAGAAGATTCTTCTTTAAATCTGGAACGTGTCGAACGTTCGTGAAGGTTCGAACCTGTCCATCAAACATCCCCATATGGATGTTATCGATGCCAACAGTCTTACACACAACGTCGTTTCTCATCAGAGTAGTCCCTCCATCATAAGGCTTGTAAGTACTAAACCACTCTTTTTTTGGGCACATGTGATATGTGCCCCCCGAGTCAAGTAACTAAGCATCTGCTTATTTACCTTTTCCTGACTCATCCGTCAAGACAACACATGAATTCTCATTTACTTCTTTGACAACCCTACCTTGATCTGACTTTCCACTGGTACTAGCCTTATCAGAATTTTTGCCCCCTTTTCTCTTTAGCATCTCCTTGTATTTCATATAATTTTTTTGATGTGCCCTGATTTCTTACAAAAGTAGCAAGAGAAACTGCTAGAAGCCTTTGGATCCCTTTTGGGTCCCCTAATCTTTGATCTTCCCCTCTTGTCCTTGACAAACAATCCTGTGGCCTCCTCCACAAAATCTATCTTCTTTATCAGCTTATTGTTTTGGAGTATCTGTCTTACATCTTCTAACTCTAAGGTCTCCTTACCATACATGGTGGTCGCCAAGTGTTCATAACTTGATGGAAGAGAAGAGAGTAATAGAAGAGCTTTGTCTTCTTCTTCTAGCTTAACCTTTAGAGCTAATAAGTCGCTTAAAATTATATTAAAAGCATTGCGATGTTATAGAATAGACGTACCTTCTTTCATCTGAAAGCTGTATAACTGCTTCTTCATGAAGAGCTTGTTTGACAAACTCCTCATTTTGTACAGGCTTTCTAGCATACACCAAAGACCAATAGTTGTCCCCTCGTTCATCACGTTATAGAGAACTCCATCTGATAGGCATAATATGATTATCGCCTTTGCGCAGAGTCGATGTCGTTTTACCTTTCATCCTCGATCTTCGATGGCTTCTTCTCAATACCAAGAAGGGCCTTGTGTGTGCCCTCCTTCACGAGCAACGATGTTACTCGCATCTTTCACAACAGGAAATTGGACTTCCCGTCGAATTTCTCCACCTCGAACTTGGTTGTTGTAGTCGTCTTGGTAGCCATCGCTCTGATACCAGTTGTTGATGATTTATCACCGATCAAATAACAGAGGAACACCAAGTCAAAGATTCGACAGTGGAAGTGGAATCATAGAAGATCTACCACTAACAAGTAATCACCACACAACCAAGGAATACAAGATTTAACGTGGGTCGACAATGTGCCTACGTCCACGGGGAGGAGGGGAGAAATATTTATCAAATAAAATACAAGAGTTACAATGAGATCTCTCTCTCACAACTCTCAATGGTGGAATTCTAGAATTTCTCTTGACTTCTTGATACACCTTCAAAAGGCCGCACCTGAGGGGTTTATATAGGCACCTGGGATGATCCTAATCCAACACGAACTCAATCAGCACCTCCTTAGAAAAATAGGAAGCATGTATCCAAACCAAAATAGGAGACAGATCCATATTAGAAAACTGTCAAAAACCTGAATTCTTCTCCAATAAATACGAGGCACTTTAAATACTAACACAAAACTTGTGAAGATGAATGTTGAAGAGAGAGAGACGTTGGGATTTGGGTTGAACAAATAGTCCCACATCGGCTAGACATGGGGATGATCTTGGGTATATAAGGATTTGGGTAACTCCACCTAGAAGGCTAGTCTTTTGGAATGGTGCCCCGAATCCTTACAAGTGGTAACAGAGCCATGCCCCAAACTTAGTCGTGTGTGTAGTTGATGTTCGATCACCCAGTGTGCAAAAGGAGCAGTAAAGTCCCTATAAAGCTAGTTGAGCTCTCGAAATTGATAGCAGAGTCCTGCTTCACATAAAATATGATTGCAAATGCAGTGAAAAGGAGTAATAAGCTGCAAGTTGTGTTTTACATAAGGGGTGTGCTGAAACGCAGTGAAGAGAATCTCGTAGAGTATATGTCTTCCAGGTGTGAAGATGAGCTTACAGGGAGACTCTTTGTTCGAGAGGGCTATTGTTGAATTTGGGTCAAAAAAATAGTCCCACATCGGCTAGACATGGGGATGGTCTTGGGTATATAAGGATGGATTTGGGTTACTCTACCTAGAAGGCTAGACTTTGGGATGGTGCCCTGAGTCCTCTCCTCTTTTCTCCTCTCTCCTCTCTCTCTCTCTCTCTCTCTCTCTCTCTCTCTCTCTTCAACATTCATCTTCACAAGTTTAGAACTCTTCCTCGAGTCATCGTTCCCACTAAGGTGATATGAGATTTTGTTCCTTGCTTGTCCCGAAAAGCACAATTTTCATTCTTGTTTGGATGATGAAGTCCTTGATGAACCCATGCTCTTCGCTCTTCACTCTTCACTGTAATTTAAAAAAAAGAACAAAAAGACAAAAATAACCATGAAGTACAAGTATTTGAGTTCAACTGAGAATAGAAAAGAGAATAATATGAGAAAACGAGAGAGAGAGAGAGACATCTGCAAATTAGGGTTTCAGTGACATTAAGTTGAGAGCTTTGGGCAAAGGACAAATTTTTTAATTAATCTTAATTTTAAGAATAATTAGAAAAATAAACCCTTCACCAAAATAATTGTAAAAACCAGCCTCCCCTCTTCCACGGTGGCGCCACATCAGTCAACAGTCGACTATAGTCGCCAGCGTGCAGGGGAAGGTGGCTCACAGAAGTCCGGCCTTGGCAAGGCCGGACTTCGAATTTTGGTATTTAAAAAGTCTTGCTTTGGCAAGGCTGGACTTTTTTTAACGCACTGCCAAAAGTCCAGCCTTGCCAAGGCCGGACATCCACTACTTAATCAAAAATACCAGATTCGCATGCCATTAACATGCGATCAAGGTTTCATTAGGGATGTGTTTACAGAGTCTGGCCTTGCCAAGGTCAGACTCCGTATGACAAAAAAAAATGAATCTTATAAAATAGATCTCATCTCCCTCATTCTTCTAACTCGATCTCTCTCCCCTCTAACACTCATCCTCCCTCTTCTGTCCTAGGTAACCCAGAGGCGTCTCTTCTCTCTCTCCTAGGTATATATATCTCTCTCAGCCCTCTCTCTCTCAGCCCTCTCTTTCTCTCTCAGTCCTCTCTCCCCCTTCTCTCAGTCATCTCTCTCTCCCTCTCCCCCCTCTCTCTCGGCTCTCTCTCGCTGTCTCCCTCTATCTCAGTTCTCTCTCTCCTGCTCTCTCCCTCTTTCTCAGTTCTCTCTCCCTCTCTTCTCCCTCCCCTCTCACATTTTTATTTTCCTTTTTATTTTTGTGTTAAATTAGAGTGATTTGAGTGGAAATTGTGTAGAACTTTTTTATTTTTGTGTAAAATTGTTAGATTTATTTGTGTAGAATTTGTTTTTAGATTAAAATTAAAGTAATTTTTAGTAATTTAGAGTAAATTGTGTGTTATGTGAATTTGTTAAATTTTAAAGCTCGAGCAAATTAATGACCCTTTGTTTCATCTATTAGGTACAATGTCTATTGATCACGTCTCTCTTTTTTTGTTGATTATTGGTAAACTAATAATAGATAGAGATAATATCCCCAGCTATATCAATGGAATAGTAAAACCCATGACTGTTAGAAAATTATTTACAAAGTGTGAATTGATAGATAAAATTCATCGAATTACTAAATTAATCTAAGCGAGTATCAGCTTCACTTGACATGCAAGTGGCCAGTATCACACGAAAATTATCAAGAAGTAGGGATATCGGACGATGATGACTGTCATGCTATGCTTGAATTGTGTTCATCCGAGCACAATATAGAATTATACGTGAAAAAAGATACTGTGATCCTTCGAGCACCTGAAGATCATGGACAATTCACATGTATGCTCGATTTGGATAATGAATCAACAGGTTTCATATCACCGGTTTATAACCCGTAAGTATCTGTGAACTTTAATATAGTGTATAAAACTCTTTCTACTAAGTGTTTAACCAACCATAATTTTTGGACAGTTGTAACAACTTGGCACAAGGAGATGAGATGTGTCACAATATAGAAACATCATATATGGACTTTGGATATGATGCGTACATTCAGTCGTATCCACACAACGAATCTCTCTCCAGTTGAGATGAATAATACTCTAACGGTTGGAGGTGATAATGCGGTGGTAGAGCCCGAAGATGACGATGACCCTGATGGTGGTGAAATGTGCCACATGAGAATAGAATGCAAGTAGCAGCGCAAGGTCTTGAAGATGATAATAAAGAGGTTGAGGCTGGTTATACCAATAATAAATGTGTAGAACCTGAAGACCCACACCCCTGATAAGTTGGAGGGTGATCGTTGGGTCCACTCTACATGTGTGGAGAATATAAGGGCTGATTTCAACATGTCAACAGTAAGAACTGTGACCAATGACTTGAAAGTGAGAGATATCTTTGAAACAAAGGTTAAATTATTAGAAGCACTTATCAAGCAGTCTATTATATGTGGAGTGTCACTTACTCAAGTGAAGAGCAAAAAAATGAACTACACAGCAGTTTGTGCTTCCATGGTAGAGGGAGACAACACTTCTAGAGATGTGTGCCTATGGACACTGCATGCCTCTGTTCCAAAGAATTCTGATGGATACTTCATGACCAAAAAATATATAGGAAAGCATACATGTAACCAATCTTCACTAAATTCTAATCACCGCAAAGCAATAACATCTTTTATGTGCAATGTGATTCTTCTTATAGTGACGAAAAAGCTTGATATGACTAAAATACACCTAGAGAGGGGGTGAATAGGTATAAGCTAATCTAGGACAAATGATGTGAAATTTAAAACTTAATTGCTAACACACTATGTGCAACAAAGAGTGAGGAAGAATTCTGCGAGAAGGGCTCTGGAACTACTCCTCGAGATTTCTCTAAATTAAGAGTTGGATGCTATTTGAAGCTTTCTTGGTTCAACTGTGGGCACACAAATAATACCAAGTATGTATATGACATGAACAATGTAAGACAATGCAAGATATAAAAGAGAGAGAGGGAGAAAGAGAGAAAATAGATCAAACGCAAACACAGGGATATGTTTCGAGGTTCGAGCCACTGCTATACCTCCCCGCCTTCACACAGAAGGATTTCCACTATGTCCACACAGGACCTTCCACAAAAGGACCTTCGCTGAGGAATTACAATTCAACACTGGGAGTACACAACTCCTCTCCCTACACAATCACCTCTATACAAGAGGGAAGGCACAAGCCTAGCACAAAGCAAAGAAAGAAATATACTTGGTGATTACAAAGATCACAAACACTCTCTGGTGATCTCAAAGGATCACAAACAAAGCCTCTCACAACACAAGATCCTAGAGGATAAATTTGAATTGATAGCTCAAGTATGTAAGAAAATAAAGTATTTGAATTTAAAACAACAAAGAAAATACTTGAAAAAAACT
The DNA here is from genome assembly GCA_038442645.1 of Agave tequilana. Lineage (NCBI taxonomy): Eukaryota > Viridiplantae > Streptophyta > Magnoliopsida > Asparagales > Asparagaceae > Agave > Agave tequilana. The sequence goes on from JAVJIF010021455.1 coordinate 10,953, forward strand.
CTTGGATTGATAGAGAAATGAAGAACAAAATTAAGATTCTCAAAGACTTTTGATTTTCTTTGATTTTTTCAAAACTTTGAACATAAGTAAACATAAGATTTTGAAGCTCCAAAACTTATTTAAAAACTTGCTGAAAAATACTTGAGAAGATGAGAAAAATTGCTCTTGAAAATCTTAAGAGAAACAGGCTAAGGGAACCTATATTTATAGAATTCTCAAAATATAGCCGTTGGGGTCCAGAACAGGCCCAGAATGGCCTGTGGGTCGACCGCCCAGTCGATCGGCTAGCGATCAGATTTTAACTGTTGGGATTGTCAATAGATCGGCCGGTCGATCGCCCTAAGGTAAACTGCTTATCGGTTGACCGCCCGGTCGACCGAGGCAGAATCAGAGTGCTGGTCTCTCTAGTTAGTCGACTGAGGCCAATTCCAGAGAGCAAACTCTCTAGAACGTCGACCGCCCAGTCGATCGCTAAAACCTGTGCACATCGGTCGACCGGTCGGTCGATCGATCTAGGCTTCGGACACCGGTCGATCGACCATTAGCAGCCTAAAAACCAGGGTTATAGGTTGAAATATTTGGTCTTTTAAATACCTATAAAATCCCATAAAATCACATAAAATGCACAAAAATAAGTTCATGTAAGTACTTGAAATATAGATATATTTTGATCAAAAATCAACTCATATTACAAACAATTTGAACTATTGAGGCATAAAACTTAAGCTTGAAATAAAAAACTGTATTTTCAAAAACTCGTTTTATTTTTGTTTTCAAGATTTTTTGAGAAGACTTTAAAATGAAAAACTATTTCTCAAATACTTGTTTGAATACAAAAATAAGATATTGAAACTCATTTGAAGCATTATGTGTATATAGAGAATCCAATACACATATAGAAGATATATCTATGTTTTTGACATTAAATCTAAAACTGAGTTTTGGTAAACAAAACTTAAAGCACATGAACTAGAATCATCAAAATAAATTTTTCTACAATATGAAACAATAATGTATATAGATGAAATCTAATACACATTTAAACAAGTAAAACTTATTTTGATTCTATCTATTCATGAAAATCATATATGTATTCTTGAAAATCCGAAACTGGTTAAACTGAAACCAAAACATTTGAACTTGTGTGTGTACTTGAGCATATCAAAACTAAGATATCCTTACACAATATCTAAACTAAATATACTAAACAAACTGAGATCTTCTCATCAATCTTCATCTCCAAGACGACTCGATCTAAACTTGATCAAAATGAGCTAGATGCGATCGTTGCGATGTGAGCTCTTGAATCAACACTTGTTTGCTTCAACACTTTGAATGTGAATCTCTTGTTGAAGTCAAATCACTACTAAGATCTTGATCAATAACTGAAACTATATAAACACAAGATCATTAACAAACTAACCTTTATAAGTTAGTCATCATTAAAACTAAGGTTAAGGTCCTCTGGGCCAACATTGACTCCTTCTTATATTATAGATTATATTGAAGCTAGATACCATATCACTATATCATACAGCAAGGCATAGAATGCTAGAACGAAGGCACTGACAAAAATATTTGGAGATTGGGAATCACTGTATGAAACATTACCTTAATATTTGGGAGGCACTAAAATCAAGCAATCTGGGTATTGTACTGCAACCTATTTTGATCATATATCTTATCGAATGGTTCGATTTTGTCGTGTATTTTGGGCTTTTGGACCGTCCATTGAAGGTTTCCATACTGTCATCCAATTCTTAGCATTGACGGTACACATTTGTATGGAAAATACAAAGGATGTCTGCTTATTACCACAGGGGTGGATGCAAATAGTGGATTGTACCTATTGGCTTTTGCAGTTATAGAAGGGGAAACATAATCATCCTGATGATGGTTCATATCTCGTATTTATGAATTAATTCCTACTGTACATCAAAATAGGAGATTTACGTTTATCTCTGATTGGATGAAAGGGATACCAAATGCACTTAGACGCGGTTGGCCTTCACTACATAGTCATCGTTACTGTTTGAGACACCTTAGAGCTAACTTTCAGAAAGAATTTAAAGACAAAATCTTGCATAATTAACTGTGGGAGGTCGGTTGTGCAACAAATCCAGATGTTTACAAAGCCAAAAGAGTGGAGCTAATAGTGGCGTGTGAAAATGCAGATACTTACATTGAGAATAGTTCGAAAGATCAAGAACAATAATGGGCATTATCAAGGGACGGGGGGCATCGATTATGCATGATGACTACAAATACTTCAGAGAGCTTCAATGATGTGTTGAAAGGAGCTCGCACTTTGCCAATGCAAGCGCTAAGTGTGAAGAAGTAGAGCAATGGAATACGTCGTTGACACCGAAGAATGAGACAAAGTTGAGATATCGCAAAGATATGGCGTGTGGGTTATTCAAGGCAAAGATTTAGTCACGCCGAATGGGAGGTGTCAATCCGAGAAGGATATACTTGCACTGTTACCTTAAGAGAAGGTGAACAATATTGTACTTGTAATTTACCTCAGCTCCAAAAATCTGCGGTGCTATGTCGTGGGGTAGTGCTGTGCTAGCTTATTTGTACAGATCTTTATACTCAGTTTTCATGATGCAGACTTCTTTATTTAGTAGACACAGTGAACTTTTGCAGGTACTTTGAGTATTCTATTAATATTTGCTTATATACAATCCGTAATATGTATGAAATTGATTTAACGCCCGCTCACATTGTTTAACCAGATATGGTGTTAAGAGAGACTCTCTGTTGGTCGGCCAACCCTACTTGAGACCGTTCAGCGGCATGATGAGCTACCATTTGGATGCAGGTAAAATTAAAAAAATTAAATTTATACAGATCTGTTTCTTTGATTCAATAGTCTTTAGTTTTAATCGTATGGTGTTGTGCAGGTGGAATGTAGAGAGAACTTGGGATCAGACTCCACTAAGAGACTTGTAATTTTACAGAAATGAGCTTGATGTCCTGAACTGATCAGCAGTTGTGTGGGAGCCATACCCTGACGAGGTCCTACAGACCTTATCTCAAATTTGTAGGCATGGATCCCTTATCTGGAGAGCCAGGTTGCATTGATTTATTTTGAGATTGTGGAGATGCATGTTCCCGACAGAGTGCTTCACCAGTTCAGCCTCAATCAACATATCCCTGAGCCCGTCGAGTAATTGCCTAGGGTAGACCGCAAGCGTCAGACCGATTGGGCATACTTTCCCGCGGCGCTTATTGACCAGTGGGCAGATCGAGCCGATAGAGTTTAAAATCAGAGATATTCAGTAATCGATAGATCTGAGTACATGAGGTGGTATTGGGGGATCACTCGCTGCTGGATTATTCAGAGTGTCGATCCGGCAGTCACTTACCAGCCTGCGGGGGTGTAAGAGTGGGAATTGGCAATATTTTTAGCATTATTCTTATACAAGTTTTTAATTGTTATATATTGCGGTGTTTATATTAAAATGCATGACACAGATTGAGGGATTTATCACCATGGTTACTATAGTGGCGGAAGATTTGGAGAATGAGGGTCAGAGGGTCTCATACTCTATAGGATGAAAATTTTCATCGAGATGATAGCAGGGAGGAGCCGGTATGCATTCTAAACATATCCACCGCGACCATCGAATATATATACACGATGTGTCAGACATCCACCAGATGAGGTAGGACCTTCTCAGCCCGTTACTAGACATACACGGCATTGAGGAAATGAGGAGGAGGCGGGACCATCACATACACAGCCTGCCTCTAGACTGTAACACCCCGTTCTCAGAATATGTACTTAGTTACATATTCAGATTCTTGATTATATTTTTTTCAATTCACTTCATGTATTTGTTTTTGTTTAATGAATATTTATGTGATCGTTTTGCATTGGATCCATATTCGTGGGCTCGGAGTCAGCCCTAGTCTAAACTGGGGACCCGATCCTAGTGTATTGCTCGATTTGATCTTTTTTATAGTCCAATTTAATCAATTTTACCTTCAAACATCATTTTTCAATATTCTAGATTTTTCATGATTTTATAAAAATTTTCTGAATTAAATTATAAAATCTTCAAAATCTATGTCGATCGTATCACTGGTCGATTCCAGAACTTTTAATTTATAATGAGAGTTGAATTTTTGAATTCTACTTTCACATTGCTTCTTAGGATCATATTTTCTACTTTAATGTATTTTCTGAGATTTTTATAAATTTATCAAAGTTCGACCGTTTTGGTGTCGCCGGTATCTCTAGTCGATTTCACGATTTTTAATTTACAAACGGAGTCAAACTTTTAAAATCAGCTTTCATATTACCTCTTAAAATCATATTTTTCTATCTTCATATATTTTTGATGAATTTTCTGAATTTATCAGAACTCGGCCGGATTTGGTGTCGCCCAATATCGCTGGTGGATTCCAAGATTTTTATTTTGAAAATGAGATTTTATTTCTAAAAATTGACTATATTATTTCTCAGGGTGATATTTTCTATGTCTGGGTATTTTTGGGGATTTTTCTGGAACAGTCGATATTTCTCGACATTATTAAAATATTATTATTTTACAAAATCTTTTCATTTTTTTTTCTTTCTTTCTTTTCCTTTCCCCCATCCAATCACCTGTGCCCACTCCCCTGACATGGGTCCAGTCACCATCCCCCTCCCCTCACTCTCTCTCTTTTCTTTTTTCCTTTTCTTTTCCTTTTCTTTTTCTTCCCCTCATTCCTTTCTCCCTCTTCCTCTTTTCCCTGGGAACGTCGCCGCCACCACTAGCGCCTCCTCTGGCACACCTCACCAGCAACCCAAGGCTGACGGTGGCCTTCCACAACCCCAAAGCACCACGATCTCCTTCCTCCACCATCTCTTTCTTTCTCCACCATCCCCATTTTCAACATCTTCTTCCTCCTCCGAATCCACTACCAACACTCCAAAACTAACTCTTCCTCCTCCTCAATCTCAACCACCACAACCTCTTCCTTCCTTTTCTCCCTTCAATTTCGTCACTACCACTTTCAATCCCTCACTTCATCACCACCATCACCTTCACCATCTTCAAAAACCCAATACCCAACTTTCCCCCTCCTTGGGGTGGCCGACGGCCGGCGCCGCCTTGGGTGCCACCCGGCACTGGCCGTGGGCTGAGAGCAGGTGGCAGCAGCTCCCTTCTTCCTCTCTCCTGCTCTCTCATTTCTCTCTCTACTGTCTCTCTACTGTCTCTCTCCCTCCATCTCTCTCCCTCTCCTATTCACATTCTCTCTAGCTTTCTCTTTCTCTCTCTAGATAATTCTCTCTAGCTCTCTCTTTCTCTCTCTAGATAATTCTCTCTCTAGCCCTCTTTCTTTCTCTCTCTTCTCTCACTTATTCTTTTTGTCTCTTTAAAAATATTTATATTTTTTAATATATATTATGGCGCGCGCGCGAGTTTCTGGAGTTCCATATTTCACGACATTTTCAGAGATTTAGACGAGTGTCCTCGCCTCGTTTTGGGTTTCCCCGCTTCGTCGGGTCGACTTGTGTTTTGTCCTATATTTGTATTTGTTTTCATATTTTGTATTGGACTGGGCCTCTGTACTTGTATGTGGCCGATTGCCCAGAATTGTAAATGTATTATGCCGGTGATGAATACTTATACTAGAGTAGTTTACTGCCTGTACATATTCCATGCCTGTGATGCTCTCTATTACCACTTTATTATATGCATGTGTTTGACACTAACATCTTTTGTAAGTACTAACAGCCTGCGGGCTTACTAACAACCTGCAGGTTTAAACTCTCTTAGTTTTCTAGCTTTGCTGGAGGTATAGCTAAGCCGTGTGGCTGCGAGTTGACCTAAATTGCGTAGCCTCGTTAGGCGCGGCTTACTATGTTTCCGCTTTGTTTGAACTCTCTGGATTTTGTAAATCACCTAGAGGGGGGGTGAATAGGTGATGGCTAATATAATGGTCACTAAATGTGGAATTAAAAACTTATTAAACTAAACACCAAGTTTAACACAAGAGTGTAGCCGAATTCCCCGTGAAGGGCTCTGGACTAACTCCTCATGATTCCTCTAAATAAGAGTTGAGGTGCCGCGTTGGCTCTCTTGGTTGAAAACTAGTGTTAGCAAACAATCCCCAAGCATATAATAATAAAGCACACAATGTATATCAAGCATATAAAGATAAACACAATATAAGCATGCAAGATATAAACAAGTAAGAGACAAAGAGAGAGAGAAAGCAATCACAAACACGGGAGATTTGTTTCGAGGTTCGAGCACCCTTGCTCTACGTCCCCGCCTTCACACTTGAAGGATTTCCAATATAAACCGATCCCACCGGATCACTCAGTGCCGCAACACCTACATGGCGAGTTAACACTTGAACTCCTTGGACTCTCCAGTCCCGTACACACCGCAAGCCCACTAGCTCGCCGAGGCCGCACCTCAAACAAAGAGTTCACACACGAACTCGAAACACCGCGAACCCGCAAGTCCGCCTCCTCAAAGTACAAGAATGAACTTTGGTGATCATAACTCTTTGATCGCCTAAAATCCTCTCACAATAAATCCTTATAGGCAGATATAGCAATCGATGGCTCAAGTGTTTGTGTGAGAAAACAAGGATTGAAATGGTGGAGGAAAACTCAAGAAAATCACTTTTAAAACACTCTTGATAAACTCCCCTTTTGATTGGAAATATTTGCTCTCTAAACAAGTGGGAAAACCTCTAAATTGAGTTGGAAAAACTAGCTCAAAAATCACTTGAAAATCTTGTGGAAAACAGCCCCCAAAAGCCTCAATTTATAGGGTTAGAAAAACTAGCCGTTGGGAGCCAGACTGGCCTGTCGGTCGACCGTCCGGTCGATCGCAAACGGTCAGATTTCTGATCGTTGGGGAAGGGGTTGGCCGGCCTGGTCGACCGAGGCCCTAGAACAGAGAGCAGATCTCTCTACTACCGGTCGACCGGCCCGGTCGACCGGGGCTTTCCAGAGAGCAAACCTCTCTAGCGGTCGACCGGCCCTCCAGCAAAGGCTGGCGTGCACGTCTGTGCACGTCAGTCGACCGACTCGGTCGGCCGACTTCAAGCTCGGTCGACCGGCAGAAGCCAGGTCAGGACAATTTAGGGATCAAAAACTTGATCATTTTGGCTCAAATAAAATCCCATAAAATTATGAAAAATCTACAAAAATAGTTTTAACATTATACTTTGATAAACAAACATGCTTGAACAAAATCAAGACATGTTACAAACAATTTGAACTATTTTTGTAACTTGGAAATTTTGGTTAAAAACGAAAACTGTATTTTTCCAAAATTGGTTTTTCCAAAACTTATTTTTTCAAACTTCTCCAAATACAAAAACAAGATATTTAAACTCTTTTAAAGCATAGTGTGTATGGATATGATCCACTACACAAACATGGTGAAATATCTATATTTTTGATATTAGCACTAAACATGATTTTGGTTAAATACATGTAAACTTTGAATACCAAAAATCAAACCGGTATTTTTCAAAAAGAAAACTTTTTTGTATTTTTTCCAAAATAAAATTCTTTTATGAAAACTCATCTAAATCAAGAGTGTGTGGGCATATGGTATACTTGAGCAATCCACCAACTATTCTATCCTTTACATTTTAACTAAAAATAAAATCTTAACAAAACAAAGCTAGACACAAGTCTTGATCTTGAAGGTCTTCACTTGAAGTCTTCTCATCCTTCTTGACTTGGTCCAAATACGATCCAACGAGCTCGACTCCTCTTGAGTACTTGATATGGTCTTGATGCATAGGCTCGTGAATCGAGCCGTGCTAGCTCCAAAACTTGACTTTAAATCCTTTGTTGAAGCTACACACCTACTAAGATCTTGATCATGAATCTGTCACTATTTAAACACAAGATTATTAGTACAATAACTACATGAGTTGATCATCATCAAAACTAGAGTGATGGACCTTTGGGCCAACAGTTTTACTAGCTACACCGTGTGCCTGCGAACCGAGCTTAATTGCGTAACCTCTTCAGGCACGGTTTAGCTTCGTCCTTGTATTACTCAGCCTCCGGGCTTAACCTCTCTAAGATTTAATAATGGCTAGTTGTATTTTTTAGCATCACCTGATAGGCATGTTTAGCGCCCAATGCTTTATCACTAGACTCGCTTAGGCAGGATACTGCCAGATTTTCTATGCGCGTCTTAAGCCGAGTCGTCCCGGTAACTCTGCCAAGCGCTTTAGTGACTAAACATTGTTCGTTGTCTGTGTCTTCAGCTTGCTTAACTCCGCTTGGATGTTTGTTTGCTTACTCATTACCTGCTCGCTAGTTTATCTATTCTTCTATTAATGATTGTGAAGAATTTGAAATCTTACTTATACTATTTTTCCTGAAACTGTATAATTTTTTGATATTCGTACCGATATCTTATATCGGTACTATTTTTTTGTATTACTTGACATGCTTTCACTTGATGTGCTATCATTTACCATGTTCTCTCTTGTCACCTGCCTGATATCACCCTCATGTCATGCTATTACCTGATATCCAGCATGATATACTTGACTCTTATAATTATCACGATAACGGGAATAATGACCTGACATCTTGATGCATCTTGTTATATTCCAGTACAAATTGTACTCCTGATAGACATATACTCCTGACTCCTGACTTGTTCCTGCTCATTCCCGTAATAATTATCTTATAAACTATAAAACGGGACAACTTACATCGGGTCGGGGGAAACTTGTGGATATCAATACATGTTTATGTTTACAGTGGTATTAGGTATGTTGTGCAATTAAAACTTTCGGATCAACCTGGGGGCCTCCATGGGACAAAGGGGAGTGCTAACTCCCTCCTTCTTGATACCATCTTGAAAAAGGGTATCCTATAAGATCCTCCTGAGCGTTTTACGGTCGATTTTGTACACCAGCAATGAAACACCCTGGACCATGGTCCTAGGCATGCACGGGACCCACTGTAAACATTGTTCAAATGTGGTATATATGTGCTAGAACGCTAGTCCACATATCTAGACATCTGGGTAGGATGAGTAATAAGAAAAAAGATGCCAACTAATAATGCATTGTATGTTTTGCAATTCGCGTCGTATTGACTTAGTTTGCGATGACGTGAGATATATGGTATATAGATAAGGGTTTCCTTGTCTGGATTGTTCCTTCAACGTACTTATCTCATAAAATCGTAAACTGTGTTTGTACCGCTGGTTTTGTCGTGTTTGCTTTCATCGGGTTTTTACTTTGAGATTCTTGTTTTATTATATTATTATATTATAGTTGCTTACATCCTGCCTTATCATTTGTGTTTTATTCCACCAGTCTCTTATTCTTATCATATTATATCATGCATGTTCCCTACTTGATATCATTTACTATCTCTCTGACTGCTCATGTATGCCTGTACTCACGACACGATTTTCAATATATGCTCTTTTGATTCGGATTTATCAATAAACGTGTGCTTATTCTCGCACGCCACTTGGCATTCACGATTCCGGAGCTTGGAGCTTGTAGATTACCCCGGTTGCTAATTAGAGATGCGCAGTGGAAGCGTGGATCATCGACGGACCGTCTGAGGCCCTATCCTTCCAAGCCCTTGCTCATCTCTCGAGTTTTCCTTCTGTAACTCGTGAGTGCCTTTTTACTGTTCATACTTGTATATCTCTTTGTATTCTCGTATTTGCGCTTATCGGTGATGTAATATTCTTATAATATTGTATCACATCTGTTGATAACTTTGTAATTGTACTCGTATGTTGGAATGTATAATGCACCACGTATTTTCGTACTCTGATTCTTTCCTGTACTGATACTTAGGGTATATACATGAGGGTATTTCTAACCTGCGTATATACGTTGCAGTAACGTCTTGGTACTCGCGGGATCGGGGTGTTATAGGGTGGTACCAGAGCCTAGGCTCTCACATCTTCAGTACAACCAGTCGACAAATTAATGGTAAAAAATTTGCAAGTGAAATGCATGAGTCCTGGTTATACAATCCAACTATAAGTGTAGAGTTATCTATTTTCTCTTGATAATCCTTTCCTTGAATTTTGAAGTTCTCCCATACTTTCATACTTTAGTTTCTCATTATTCTTTGACCAATTTGGACATGAAATAATGGGAAATCATAACAGTTTTGGTTCTTCTTAGGATGACCCTAATGCAGAAGGTGTTGATTTGAAGCGATTTCTACAAAGTATGATGGAAAACCAACAGGAATCGATGGAGATCTTACACCAAAGATTATTGATGTCACTCCATAAATAGAGGCCAAGAAACATCTTTGAAGTTAGGAAACTACATCCAGTTGTATTTTCTGGTACTAAGAAGTCATTGGATGCAAAACAACGGTTGCTAGAAGTAGTGAACCTCATAAGGGCAGTCTGAATCCCTGACGAGAACCAGGTGGAATTGGCCAAGATTCAGTTGAAAGATGTGGCCAGAACATGGTGGTAGGCGGAAGAAGCGAGATTGGAGAAGCCCATTACTTGGGACCAGTTCTCGAAGGAGTTCTATGAGAGATTCTTTCCCGTAACAGCTCAGAAAGAGATGAAAGAATAATTTATCAGATTGCAGTAGGAGGATTGAATTATAGACAAGTACACTGTAAAGCACCTAAGACATAGTCGATTTGCACCGCACATGGTGGCTGACGAGGAGAACTGAGCAAGTAAATTCTAGCAAGACCTGAAGATGAAAATTAAGATGTTCCTTATACCTCAGCAGCCCAACGTATTCTCAAGTTTTTACTACCGTTCGAGAGGTAGAACGGGATCTGAAAAAGAAAAATCAGGATAAGATGTAGATGAAGTCGGTAAAGAGACCCTCCCAGTTGATGGAAGGTGAAGACTCAGACAGGCCCCTGAATAACCCACTAGCCAAGCCATCACTCCAACTCGCCCTCAGCATATGATATGTGGGTACTATCTGAAGCCGTGCAATTATAACGCAACTGCTGGAAAGTTTTTGAATTACATTATGTACGGGTCTAGAAATCATTTGAAGAGTGACTGAACATTCAAGAATCCAGGACCTACTGGCAGAGGAACTTCACTTCATTCATAGCAACAAACGCATAATCAGGCATAGAGGAGACTAAAAGTTAAGATAGATGGCGGAAGAAAGCAAACATATAATTTGACTGAAGAGGAAGTCAAGATATCGAATGGAGTAAGAAGAGAAAGGGATGCCTAGTATCTGGAACAGAACCCTATAGATACCGACCGTAGCCATTATCCCCATTTTATCATGTCCTGAATTTGGTAAGTTTTCTATATCATATCCTTCTTATTTCACTATCATCATTAGTCTCAGTCTTTCCGTGTCCACCTCCCTTTTTCATGCTATTCTTATCTCTTTCATTTTCATTATTCCGATTTTCGTAGCCTTTATGCCAACTTAAGATATGGATAGACTAGTGAGGTAGCAGCAGGGCAAGTGTGATTGTTGTCATCCTATTCCGGCATTCTTTGATCCTAATGCATCGTATTATTCTATATTGGGTAGTTCTTCGGCTCCACATTCTATTATGTGTGTGTATGGGTATTCTATAAGGATCAGTACAGAAAGTACGGTAGTCATTATGTCGGTAATCAGATCGACCACAGTACTACAAGGGGAGTGTCTGTAGAAAATAAATTTTCAGATTCAGAACTTCTGTCAGGCAAAGTTCTTGTATTTCTATATTATTTTAGTAATTATCATGATCCCTTCTATCGACTTCACTGAGCTCAAAGCCATAACACATAGCAGCCTTAATGGATTTGATGAGTCGCGGACTCTGCTAGTCTCGCCAATCGAAAATCGTGCTCTAACCATGCGAGTTCAACCAGGCGTGGGCTTTGTTGCACCCTGGTGCTTAACATTTAGCGATGTGTTACATGCAGGCTTCGCCACGTGAGCTTCGCCAAGTGCGAGTCTCGCAGAGCGTCAGCTCCACTGCACCATAGTGTTTAGTGCCGATGTTGTGTTATGCAATGACCCCACCTAGGTTTAGCTACGCTCGTGGTTAGTTCCGACAGTATTTAGCACTCTAGCCTTATTCCCGGGATTTTCCCCACCTGACTTATTTTCGTGGATTTAATGAACCAGGTTTTCTCGCTGTGTCTGAGCAAACTTGTCACAATTTTCCTGACGATCTATTCGACCAATCTTGTAGGGCTTGGGTATTTTCTAAGTATTTCATCTATAATCGACTTTCATTCAGAAAATGGTAATTCTATATTCTTGGTTATGACTTTTAGAGTTATCAGCTCCTAGTTTCAAAACTTATTATTATTATCAGTTGTTCTCTATTTATGTATTTACGATCAGTTATCAGGTTTTCTTTATCTACAATATTATAATCTATTTTCAGAGTGGGAGAGAACAGACAGAATATCTAGTAATCTTATTACAGACTCTCCGCCGGGAACAGCTTCATGCCACGTAGAGTAAGTATGAGTTCCGAGCAAATGAGTATTATATTTTGAGGTCTCGTCTATTTGAGGGAGTAATCTCTGTCGATTCTAGCAGAATTCAAGCAGTAAAAGTTGGCCAGTTTCGAAGTCAGTTTATTTTATAAGAGTCAGTGTACAGAAGCTCTTGTAGATAATCATAAGAGAGATAGTTCAGCTATATAGTATTCTAGTGATTATTTTGTCGGGCAGATATGGGGTTCAGATCACAACTCTGTTAAAGTCTTTAGAGAAGTTTACAGACTTTGCTTATATTCAGTTTATCTTATCACTCTCAGAAAGACCAGGTAGTCCGATCGAACTATTCAGAATCTTAATTATCTTCTTCTAGTAGAATTTTCTTATTAATAGTATCAGGTCTGTATTGATATGACATCGTTCGAAGTTTTATACTATAAGAAGTGCAGAGGATGTTTAGGCCCAGAGTTATTGATCAGTCGGTTATAAGCCTTACCCTTAGCTAATCATGTCTTATTGGTATAGTCCTCGCTCCTGCCCTTCCTGTGATCATCTTCCCCTTATCGAAATTTTGAGTACGAAATTTTTGTAAGGTGGATAGAATGTAACACCCAATTTTTGGAATATGTACTTAGTTACGTATTCAGATTGGATAGAATGTAACACCCAATTTTTGGAATATGTACTTAGTTACGTATTCAGATTCTTGATCGTATTTTTTTAATTTACTTCATGTATTTGTTTTTATTTTATGAATATTTATGTGATCATTTTGCATTGGATCCGAATTCGCGGGCTCAGAGTCAGCTCTAGTCTGAACCGGGGACCCGATCTTAGTTTATTGCTCAATTTGGTCTTTTTGATAGTCAGATTTGACCAATTTCAGTTTCAAACATCATTTTTTAATATTCTACATTTTCATGATTTTCTAAAATTTTTCTGAATTAAATTATAAAATCTTCAAAATCGGTGTCGACCATATCACTGGTCGTTTCCAGGATTTTAATTTATAATCAAATAAATTTCTAGATTTTACTTTCACATTGCTTCTTAGAATCACATTTTTCTACTTTAATGCATTTTCTGAGATTTTCTGAATTTATCAAAGTTCGACCGGTTTTGGTGTCGATCGGTATCACTTATCGATTTTTGGATTTTTAATTTACAAACAAAGTCAAATTTCTAAAATTTGTTTTCATATTATCTCTTAAAAATCATATTTTCTATCTTAATGTATTTTGGTAAATTTTCTGAATTTATCAGAACTCGGCCGGATTTGGTGTCGGTCAGTCTCGCTGGTAGATTTTAGGATTTTTATTTTAAAAATGAGATTTTATTTTTAAAAACTGACTTCATATTATTTCTCAGGGTGATGTCTTTGGGTATTTTTGAGAATTTTTCTGGAACAGTCGATATTTCCCAACATTATTAAAATATTATTACTTTACAGAATCTTTTCATTTCTTTCTTTCTTTCTTTCTTTTCCTTTTTTTCCCTCATCCAATCACCTGCGCGCACTCCCCCCACATGGGTCCGGTCACCGTTGTTTTCCATTATGTTTGCAAAGGGGGAAAACTTACAAAAAAGGTTGAGGAGCTAAATTACAAGTATTCTTAAAAAGATTACAAGTAGATCTCCTCAGAGATTCTGGAGAAGTGTGCCGATAGGAGTCTGGTCAGCGCGCGACCACTTTGTCCCTTTGACGATGCGAGCGATGAGATTCCCTTCTCGCCTGGTTCCGGGAATCAGAGAATAGAGGGTTGGTAGAACCCTCTTGCTACTTCTCAAAAGACCGCCTTCTGTGAGGAATTCCTTCTCGCCTGGTTCCGGAGATTCCTTGAGGAAAAGGGGTTGTTAGGGTATCGCCACCCTGAAGAGAGAAGTATTTCTCTAAAGAGTCTCTGAATTCGAGAACGCACGGTGCGTTGTAAAGAAGCCTCTGCTTGTGGAGTCCTCCCGTATGCATGTGTCTCTGTATGCGTGCCTCTCCTTGTACCTTTGATGGGCTATTTATAGGGAGAGCAAGGGTATAATCGTCCCCTTTGAAGATATGGAAACAGATTGAACCGAATCTGTTTGAATTTAGAAAGTAGCCTTGCTGCGAGGCTAAGATAACTTCTGCGGAGCTAGATTTGGCAGGTCGGTTGATCTGTTTTGATCCTTTCCATATTGTTGGGAGATTCTCCTTGATCCTCTTACTCATTTCAAGAGAGTCAAGAGATAGCGGCAATCACCTGCCATATTTGAATCCTGATTGGATTTGATTTGTTTGAATCCAATCTCATCAGGAGATTTGATTGGTCAAAGGTTGACCGTAGTAGATCAATAGCGGAGCTGCTCGCTTTGAAGCTCATAGCGGAGCTAAAGGCAATCCTTGGCGAAATCCGAAAAGAGGCTTTTCGGCGAAGCTGTCAATTAGCTTCCTGGCGAAGTTGGATGATGCTAGCCTCTCAATCGAGGCTATCTCCTTGGGCTAATGTAATGCTAAATGCTAGCATCTTAGACCTGCTGAGGTCTGTTTAGAAACGTCCCGGGCTCACTGTTCTGCTTGCTGGATCAGTGGAGTCCAAGCTGCTTCCTTGTCCCTTGGAGGTGGATGAAAACTGGTCTTCAGCTCGTCTGCCACTTGTCTTTTGTAAATGTCAACAAGTTAGACATTTGTTCAGACCAATAGGAATCTTGTCTTTTTTAAGTATCAACAAGACCCCCTTCAAAGTTTTCAAAAGTCTGCAATAGCCCAGACTTCGAAACACTTTGAACTGCTGTGATCGATGGTGTGTGGAATATGAACGTCGCCATGATGGTTGAGTTCAGCTTCGCCTTCAATCCTGCTTTGGGATAAATCTGCCGAAGAATTGCACTGGATCGTGACTCTGAGTAGCTTCGCGCACGGGTAGCTCCGCATCTGGGCTTCCGGGAATAAGTTCGCTTTGGAACTCCTGTTACCTTTTCAAAGCCAACTGTCACGGGCTGATTTACGAGGAGGATCATTTCTCCTTTCGCGCCGTTCGAGGGAGATATTCTCCGGTCGCACCTTACCAAAGGAGGATGTTTCTCCCTTTTTCAAGGCGCCATAAGTGCCTTTTATGAGGGAGACGTTTTCTCCCTTTGCACGGTTCCAAGGGAAAACCGTCCCTTCCATCAAGGCGCAATAAATGCCTTGAATGCACTCGAGCTTCCACGCTTGAGGTGAGAGTGCTCAGGCCATGGGGCCTATAAATAGGACACTTGAGGTCCTCTGAAGAGAAATGGCCTGCTTGTTTTCTCTTCTCTTGGTTGAGAGAGATACTCAGATCTCTGAATTAGTGGGAAAGCCCACTCTGGTTGTCTAACCGGCCAAGGACCAGTAAGTCTTGATCATTCGGAGACTTCACCGCTTTTAGGGAACTCATCTCTCTTAATTTAGCTTTGACAGCTCGCTTCAGGGATTAGCTTCCCTTATTCTTCATCTTGCAATTGGCTGCTGCAGAGGAGGATCTCATCATGGCTTTCTGCGAAGCCATCGTCTTGATTTGATCAGAAAGACCATTGCTTGTTAAGTCCGCTGCGCAGGCAGGACTTGGGACTTGGCCTCTTCAATAGTTGAGCCAGTATTGCCATATTGGTGAATGTTGAGACTGTTTCTCACAAGATCAGTCTGACTTTGCCGTATAGGCGAGGCTAGGACTTGGCGTTT
Organism: Agave tequilana; assembly: GCA_038442645.1. Classification (NCBI taxonomy): domain Eukaryota; kingdom Viridiplantae; phylum Streptophyta; class Magnoliopsida; order Asparagales; family Asparagaceae; genus Agave; species Agave tequilana. The sequence goes on from JAVJIF010021455.1 coordinate 27,039, forward strand.
GCTGAGCCAGCCCATGGTTGCTGCGCAGGCGGGGCTTATCCTCTGCTTTGACTGAAGTCGGATCACTTTGCCGCTGAAGAATCTGACTTAATGTTTTTGTAGCTCTCTCTGTGCCTGACTGCTAACTTGCTCCAATTTGCCTTGCAGCGAGCTATGCTTGCCAGTCTGGTGACTTGATGGAAGAAGCCATAAAATTGCCTTATGCTTCCCCGGTTGAAGCTTTACTTTTAAGCAGGAGGAACAATTCGGGGCAGCGGGTGCGCGTCCCAGAGGCTGTTGGCAGCCTCTTATCCGTGATGATTCATTCTGAGGTGAGGCTGGCTGCCGCTTTTACCGGAGATGATCCGCTTCAAGATAGTGGGCGTCGCCTGTGGGATCGTCGGCACCATTGCCGACTTTCAACTTTGGTGGCCTTTGGGGGCGATCCTCTTCGGGAAAGCGGGTATCGTGCCCGTTAGATCACTGGTATCACTGCCGATTCCCATTATACGTGATCTATCGTGTTGGCGGCGATAGGTTTTTATTGCCAGGCTTCAACAAAAATGGCCTGGCAAGATCTGCCATTTTGTGGAGAAAAATGACCGTGTCCTTGTGGCACCATCTGTTCATATGCGAAGGGTTACGGCTTTGCACCGGAGGAAGGCCTTTCCTGTCCCGTTGATTTGGTTTGAAAGCAGATAAAACTGCTTGTATGCCTCAAATGATCCTGTTGGGCAACTGAATGTGTTGTATGATAAACACAACTTTGATGTAATATCAATGTACCCTTCCTGTTAAATCAATGAAAGTTCATCTTCCGATCATCTGATTTTTTGCTTGCTTTCACTGAGAGTCTGGCCATAGCTGGGCTAAACTGTGTGCGGAGCTAAGGACATAGTCCTTTCTTCGAATGATTTTCGCGAGACTGGCATGTCCCGCAAGCAGCACCTTTTGGAGGGCTAAGGTAAGCCTCTCGGCTAAGCCCTTGAAGGATTGTGTGAAGTCCGCACTTTGCTCCTGTGCGAAGTTAACCCTTTAGTGGGGTTGAACCGTCGCTCTTTGGGAAAACGCCTCAGGCGCTTCGGGCACTGTTTCGAATTAATTCGAAACGGCGGCATGTACCCTTTTTCGAGGCCTCGATCTAGGCGCTGATTGGCCTATAAAAGCCCGATCGGGCTGATCATGGAAAAGATCTCCTTTTTCAGAGCAATTTCTGTCTTTTCCTCTCCTTCTTCCTTCTTTACTCAGAGTACTTTGAGAACTCTTGCATTTCTTCGATGGCGCCCAAAAGATGAGCGGGAAAAGAAGCAGCGACTTCTGCAGCGGAGGGCGCTCCTCCTCCGGTCATCGAGCGACCGATCGCTGGTAAGGAACTTTCCGATCTGATTAGAGAGTGGTCTCCATCCTTTGGAGTCGATATTCGGCCATTAGGACGATCGAATATGATCTGTCCTCATCAGGGAACTCGTTTCCCTTAACTTCCCTATTTTGCTTGCACCAGGGAATTAAGAACTGAACAGTTCTTCTTTGGGCTTTCGCACGAAGCCATAACTTGGGCCATCTCCGTACTGTTTGAGGAAAAGGACTTGAATAAGTCCTCTCAGTCATGATGACTTTTGACCATAATGCCCTTTTGATGACATCAGCCCTCAGGGCTATACCACTTCCTGCTTACACGAAGTTGGTGCTTCAGATTTCTTCCTGCGAAGATGCAGTTTCATCCACGAGATCAAGCTTCATCGAAGCTATCGCCTTGCTGGCTTTTCTCACTGAGCGAGGCTATGCCTTAGTGAATTTTTGTATTTTCATATCCACTTGATTGATGAACTAATCATAGCTCATTCATGTCTTTGCAGTGCATTACACCTCCGGTATCCCGAACAGTCTATTCGGGTTATCCAGTAGAGCAGATGGTAGCATCAGCTTGCGATTCCATGGAGAGGCTTCTTTATTCAGCGAGCGGAGCTCTCTTGTCCGGGATACGCTCATCCAAGGCGGTCATCCGCAGACCATGCGGAGTATCTTAACCACTGCTCCGCTTGAGGATGTCGATCGTCAGACTTACAGAAAGCCTGACTTCATGTTCGGGGATGCTGCGCCTGATTCCGATCGCCAGTTGCAGGCCGGCGAAGGGCAGTGGATTTTTCAGTTGGATGGCGAGAAATCTTATCTTCCGTCCACTAAGCGACACTTCCCTTTGTCCTCCTTCGCGGCTGTGACTCAGGCTCGGAAGATGGCGTGGAGTGTGAGCCGAAGTGCTGAATCTGTCCATGTCGGGAGATTGTCATATCAGTCTGGCTATTCAGGGGCGGGCCCTCCTCGCGGCATAATGGGGCTGTACCCTGGGAAGGTATCGCGAGAACTTCCAGTGGGAGAGAATCCGGCTGTGGCGCAGACTTTTGGCGCCCAATTCTGCACAGTTGGCGGGAATTACCCCGCTACTGACTTCAGGACCCCTGGTTGGGTTCATCCTCCCAAGACATGGTGGGCGGAGTTGACCAACTATGTCCTTGCTAATTTCGGGAAGGACTTGGAGAAGTTAAACCTCCATGTGGCCGTCAGGGCGACCTGCTACGGCATTGATATGAAGGTGGCGTGCTTCTACGCCATCCTTGAGTTATACTGCCCTGCCTCGGGGACCTTCTTCACCCCAGTTGGTGAGTTGGGCATGGCTCTGCATGAGATGTGGGAAATCTCTGCCTTGCCTTTTGGGTCTCTTCCGTACGAAGAGTACTTTCCCTGTGAAGCGGAGTTGGCTCTGCTGGAGAAGCAGGAGCCTGCTTTGCTTGAGACTTACCGGGAATTGATGTGCCACTTGCACATTTATTCCAGCATCCACACTGGTGGCAAGAGTAGCTCGAAGAGCTTAAAGAGCTGGGGGAACTATCTGTTCCCGGACATGAAGAGTGCGCCTGAAGCTGCTCATTGCGGAGTTGCTGAAGGGGACATCTTGGCCCGGATGGAGGCGCATGCCGAAAAGGACATCGTCGTGACTGAAGATGATGGTCCTTTTGAGGAAGGTGATGTCCTTCGGAGCTTTCACCACCAGGCTCGTCAGCCTATGTCTCGGAAGGCGCTGCTGGCCGGTTTCTTAACCATCTGGTTAAAGAAATGTGTGGTGCCGTCTTCCTCGGGTGACATTGTCCACCCGAATGTCTTGATGCCGGCTGTGCGCTTGGTCCATGGCCACCGTCTGGGTCTTCTCCCGGCTATGGTGTGCTGTATCCAGAGGGGCCTTCGTGCGCTAACGGAGGCTTTCTGCAGACCATCGGTGTCGAGGAGAGGAAAGGGTGCCGTCCTGCCCTGTGACGGACCCAATCCTAGGGTAGGTTTACCGTATACCTACTTGATGGCGTAGTTCGCCTTGCACTGCCCGGCTTTGATTGGAGCTGGGGCGGATCCTCCGCAGGGTGTTCGAACGGCACTTCTCCGCCGCTTCGAGGGTTGTTCATGGCAGAAGATCTACGTGGCTGAGGCCCGTAAGTTAGTGCGTCGTTATGACGCCTATAGCCTGTTCCACTGTTTTCCTCGCATGCGGGATGCGGGGTTCAATGAGGAATTCCATGATGCGGAATCGGGTGACTCTCCCATGAGTCGAGGTGTTTTCGAGTGGCTGGTCAGCATCCGGCCCTCGCATTTGCTGTTCAGGAGTGGGGACACCTGCTACCTGGAACCCTACGTTCCGAGCCGGTTTGCCCGCCAATTCGGGTATGACCAGCTGTACGTGGGCAACCCAAATCCGGACTTGGCTTTCATGGGGAGCCTCATTGATGGGGCTCGTGCCTGGCGGTTCTTTACTGCAGATGGCACTGGGGCGCGGCTACGCACGCTGTTGAGAGATCCCGGCCTTCAGACGACCTTGTGCTTCTGCCAATGGTATGCGGCTTCGGATTCCACGCCTCCTGGATTCAATGCCAATAGTTCGGGTGTGAGATTGATTGCTCATCGGATGAGGCAGAAGGCTTCTGAGAAGAAGGAGGGTAAACGAGTCCGTGTCCCTGGCATGGAGGAGTTCATCGCTGTGGATGATAGCGAGGCTTCTGATGCAGGGAGCCCTCGCTTTGAGGTAGGGACAGGAGCTGATGTCCGTGAAGCTGACACCTGTGAAGCCGGCTCCGGCGTGGTGGGGACAGCTCCCCCACGACATGTGGAAGAAGTGGAAGAAGAGGATTCTGATGTCCACTTCAAGAGGAAACGTGGGAGTGGATCCCGTAGGAAGTCGTTGGCGAAGAAGCCCCGTCGCCATGCTCCTACAATTGTGGTAGAGGGCGAACCCTCTACTGCGCTTCCTTCTGCTGCTCCATTAGTGGCTGAGCCGTCGGTTGCTGAACCGACTACTGGTAAGATTGGCCCCATCTAATATGCCTTCAGCGCACTTTAAATAACTCATCATTTGCTTTTTGTTGCAGGAGCTGAGGCAGTTGGAGAGCAAGGGGAACACTACGATCCCCTGTTCACTTATAGGGCTGCAGTCAGCTCTTTCGCTCACTCGCAAGAGTCTGGGAGTGGCGCAGCTGATGTCGGTCCTTCGGGTGTTGGGACCTCCAAAGGAAGTTCTGTGGAATCAAGCTCTGTCGAGTGGTCTGCAGGGGACTCGGCGGGCGAGAGCGGGCCGGCTATTTACGTCGAGTCTGATAAGAACTTTCCGATGGGACCCTTGGATTCCGATGCGGCTGACGAGGTGACATCGGCCTTCGATCTCTTGGTCTTCGCCTGTTTGCTGCGTCTCCTTTTTGACCTTGGTTTTGTTGCAGGTATTCGTCCCCAAGGTGCATCAGCTTCGAAGGAAGCGGAGGGTTCTCCTAAGAGGTTAGAGGGCGAGTCGAGTGCTTCGACCGCGGCGGATGCTGCGGTGTTGGACGCGCTGTATGGCGACCTCCCCTCTTATCAGCCCATGACAACTGAGAGGTCGGGGGTTGTGGAGACGACAGTCCCACAGATGCCTTCACTCCCGAGTGAGATGCCGGCGAGTATGGAGTTGAGGGTGATCACCAGCCCTGCCTCCCCAACTCAGGTGGTTGAGCCTGTTGCTCCAGAGGTAGTTGCCAGCCCTTCCCTCGCGGGGGCTGGTGTATTAATTTTGATGAGGACTCCGCCGAGGTCGTCCTTGGCTTGTCCTGCTGCTGTCGATGTTCCCGCTTCTTCTTCTGCGGTGGTGTCGGCCGGGCTGGTAGACTGCTCCGAGGTTGTCCCTCTACCAAAGATTGATGAAGCTGAGAATGACTTCATAGGTAATCTGGTCGATAGGTTCTATAACAATTTGGAGCAGACTATCGGTCTAGTCTTGAAAGGCTCGCCTGTGCCATTTTCAAAGCTGAAGGTGGTCCTCTCCCGAGGTATTGATTGCATTCGAGACTTTGAGGGGTACCATCAAGCTACTGCTCTGGAACTCCTGGTAGATGACCTTGAGAAGGACGTGGAGGAATGGCGCCGTCTCTATCGTTCAGACGCAGCGTCTTTGGCTGATGAACGGCTCACACATCTTGTTGCCTAAAGGCGCGAGGCTCAGCTCGCCGCTCAAGAGGCTGCTGAGGCTATCTCCTCTGACTTGAAGTCCTTGGAGACAGAGCAAGTAGAGGTTGGGAGTGCAATTGACGCTTCCACCAGTGCTCTTCTTGATGCCGAAGATAAGGTTAAGAGGGCCGAAGAGATGATCCGGAAGGCAAATCTCCTCTTATCCAAAGTTACACAGATGCGTCATGAAGAGACTGCGCGGCTTGAGCAGCTCAGGGCTCTGAGTGAGGAACTGGCGCGGCAGGAGTCGTCACAGAGGGCGACTTTGGCGGAGGTCGAGGCTCGTCTGGCTCAGGCGGTGGACTTCGATGAGGCTGAGCTGAGATCATAGGCGCTGGACCAGGCTGCTGATGACAGGAGAACGAGGCTAGCTTCGTTCGGGGATCGGATTCGATCTTACCATATACGCCTGTAGGCCATTGTATATGCTCCTCCATGTATCCCATCTTTTTGGCTTTAATAGAAAATTTTCCTTTTGACTTCTGCTATTTGAATAATGAGACATGACTGTCTGTTGGTTCAGAGGTCGCAATGACATAACCAATTGAGATGTTGCCAGTCTCGAGGTTAGCCCATTGCGGGGCTGGAGTGAAGATACTTGCCTTTTGTAAATGTCAGCAAGTATGAGGCCTGTCTTTTGTAAATGTCAATAGGGCTCGAGATTGAGACTTAGCTGTCTGCTGGTTCAGAGGTCGCAATGACATAACCAATTGAGACGCCACCAGCTCAATGATAGGGGCTTGGCTTTCTGCCAGTTCAGAGGTTGCAATGACGTAACTGGTTGAGAAGCCACCAAGCTCAAAATAGGTGATACTTGTCTTTTGTAAATGTCAACAAGTATCGAGACCTGTCTTTTGTAAATGTCAACAGGACTCAAGGTTGAGACTTAGCTGTCTACTGGTTCAGAGGTCGCAATGACATAACCGATTAAGACGCCACTAAGCTCAATGATAGATGAAACTTGGCTATCTGCCAGTTCAGAGGTCGCGATGACGTAACTGGTTGAGAAGCCACCAAGCTCAAAATAGGTGATACTTGTCTTTTGTAAATGTCAACAAGTATCGAGACCTATTTTTTGTAAATGTCAACAGGACTCAAGGTTGAGACTTAGCTGTCTACTGGTTCAGAGGTCGCAATGACATAACCGATTAAGACGCCACTAAGCTCAATGATAGATGAAACTTGGCTATCTGCCAGTTCAGAGGTCGCGATGACGTAACTGGTTGAGAAGCCACCAAGCTCAAAATAGGTGATACTTGTCTTTTGTAAATGTCAACAAGTATCGAGACCTGTCTTTTGTAAATGTCAACAGGACTCAAGGTTGAGACTTAGCTGTCTACTGGTTCAGAGGTCGCAATGACATAACCGATTAAGACGCCACTAAGCTCAATGATAGATGAAACTTGGCTATCTGCCAGTTCAGAGGTCGCAATGACATAACTGGTTAAGAAGCCACCAAGTTCAAAAGTCGGATTGGATTTGGAAAAGGTCTCGTCTTCTCGGGGAGAAACGAGGAAATCACTGTCATAGTTTAATGTTAACGTAATAGCGGAATATGTGTGGTCCTACCATTCTATGGATGAGAATTGGTAAGTGACTTTGGAGGTCTCACTCTCATGAGGAGAAATGAGGGGACTGCTGTCATAGGTTTAATGTTAACGTAACAGCGGAATATGTGGTCTTACCATTCTATGGATGAGAATTGGTAAGTGATTCTGGAGAGGGAATCAAGTGGGAGCAGGTCCCTTGGGATTTTAAGCAAACCCCCAGCTACCAACAGATTTGATATGCTTGGAGAAAGAGAGAGGCTCTCTTTGTGCGCATTCCGGACGCGCGGATCTCGATCAGAGGTGTAATGTTAACTTGATCGAGAGCAAGATCCTTGATTAAGGATAGTACTTCTTTAAGAATTTGCCATTGATTGGCATCATGAGGAGGTCGCCCTCTGCAGTCATAAGGCGGTATGCTCCGTTTGAATAGATTGTCTCTATCACAAACGGTCCTTCCCATTTAGGCTGAAATTTGCCTTTGGTCTTGTGCGTCATAATCATCGGTCGTCTGACGGCTAAGACCAGATCTCCTTTCTGGAAGGTTCTTTGCTTAACCTTCTTATTGAAGGCTTTTGACATCCGAGCCTGATATAGCTCGATGTGTTGCTGAGCTTGCAGCCGCTTCTCGTCCAGGGCTTCGAGCTCTTGAAGACGCAGGCGATCATTGTCTTCTGATGTCATTTTAGTAGTCAGGGCTACTCGCAATGATGGCACCTGGATTTCCAATGGGATGACCGCTTCGCACCCATATACCAGGGAGAAAGGCGTATTGCCTGTCGGTGTCCGAACCGTAGTCCGGTAGGCCAAAAGGCATTCACCGAGCTTTTCGTCCCAATCTCGCTTGTTCGAGGAGACAAACTTCTTGAGCAGCTTGATGATTGTCTTGTTGAATGCTTCTGCTAAACCATTGGCGGCAGGATTGTAAGGTGTTGAAGCCATATTCTGAATTCGGTATTTATCGCAGAACCGATAGAATCCTTGGCTTATGAATTGAGGACCATTGTCGTGGATGATCCGCCTGGGGACACCAATCGATGGATGACATGGTGTTTGATGAAGCTAACCAGATTGGAGGTTTTGACTTCGGCCAACGGTATGGCCTCTGCCCACTTGAGAAGTAATCGGTTATTGTTAGGATAAACCGGTGACCTCTCGCCGAAGAGGGGCTGATTGACCCTACGACATCTATTCCCATGCTTCAAATGGCCATGAAGCAGCAGTAGGGTGGAGCAACTCCGAAGGCTGGTGTATAAAGTCAGCGTGAATCTGACATGCCTTGCACCTTCGCGCATATTGGATGGCGTCGGTTATCATAGTTGACCAATAGTACCCAAGCCGATGTAGCCTGTCTTTGAGCTTCGGACCCGGCTGGTGGGCTCCACAAATGCGTCATGTGCTTCTTTGAGTACTTGTTGTGCCTCAGACTGAGAAAGGCACCGAAGGAGGACACCGTCATATGAACGACGGTAGAGCGTCTTCAGAGTAGGATCGTAATAGAAACGGGGGACCTTCGTCTGATGGACGCCGCTTCTTTAGGATCGTCAGGGAGCAATCCGTGCAGAGCATAGTCAATGAGAGGGAAGCGCCAATCCCTCGGCTCGAGGTCTGCAGAGACATTATGGACCTCTTGGATTTTCAGCATATGCTTAGAGCATACGAGGTGTCGGGTCGCGACTGTGAGATAGTACTCGTGTCGGCTGGCAAGGCTAGCGTCGTCGCTAATGCAGCGAGAGCGTCCGCCTTGGTATTTTGAGATCGAGACACATGCCCGATGTAGAAACCTTCAAATAGGTTAGCCAACTCAATGGTCGTATGGTAATAAGGCACCAAGTCCTCATGGCGGACTTCATATTCGCCTTTAACCTGATTGATGATCAGTTTGAATCGCCATAAGCTTCAAGGTAGCGTACCCCCATTCCATGGGCGAGCTGAAGACCAATGAGCAGAGCATTATATTCTGCTACATTGTTGGAGCATGATTCTGTCAAAGAAAATGCTCTGGGAAGAACATGGTTCTGCGGGAGATAAACACAACCCCCACTCCGGCAATAATCTTGCCTTTAGGGCCCATTCGCGATGCTCCATCAAAGAACATCTGCCATACTTCCTCTACTGAAGTTGCGTTGACTCGAAGACTTCATCAGGGATGTCTTTGTGGAGTTTTGAATGCTCCGGAACTGGATGAGCAGCCAAGAATTCTGCAAGGGCTTGGCCTTTGACCGCCTCTGAGGAATAAAGGTCATGTCGTATTGAGACAGCAGAAGTGCCCATTTAGCCAATCTTGAATTTAGTGACCCTGGCTTCGTCATAAGAAGACGTAAAGGATTCACCCTGGAGATGACATGTATGGTCTGGCCAACCAAATAATGCCGTGTCTTCTGAACGGCAAAGACGAGAGCTAAACACTCTTTTTCAACAGGATTGTAGCGAGATTCCGCTCCTATGAGAGTCCTGCTCAGATAGTAAATGGCCTGCTCGTGGCCATTGCCGTCTTTTTGAGCGAGAAGGGCGCCGAGGGAGTAGTCCAGAGCTTTTACATAAAGTAAGAATGGCTTCCCTGATGTAGGGGCCACTAAGACTGGAGGCTTTGTGAATTACCTCTTGATGTCTTCATAAGCTTTCTGACAAGCTTGATCCCATACGAAGGAAGCACCCTTTTTCATGAGCCGGGTGAGACGGTGACGGCTGACAGCGGCCTGAGAGATTTGCAATGAATCTTCTGATGTAGGCCAACCTGCCTTGCAAGCCTCTCAGCTCTTTGAGGTTCCTTGGCGGATGCATGCTCTGGATAGCTCTGACTTTGTCTGGGTCAAGGTGAATCCCTTTTGATGTGACGATAAACCCAGGAACTTGCCACTTGACACTCCCAAGAAGGATTTTGTCGGATTCATTTTCAGTTGATGAGCCCGCATTATGTCGAACATCTTTCTGAGATCGCGGAGATGCTCATCCTTGTTGCGGCTTTTGACAGCAATGTCATCAACATAACATTCCACTGTCTTTCGGAGATGATCGCGAAAGATCGTACTCATTGCCCGCTGATAGGTTGCTCCGGCATTCTTCAGTCCGAAGGGCATTACAGTGTAGCAGTATACCCCCAATGGTGTTCGGAACGAAGTATGCTTCTCATCGTCGAGATACATCTTAATCTGGTTATACCCTGAAAAGCCGTCCATGAAAGACATCCTTTCGAACCCGCATGTGTTGTCAATCATGACATCAGTGATGGGCAGTGGAAATTCATCTTTGGGACAGGCCGCATTGAGATCACGGTAGTCGATGCAGATCCGTATTTTGCCATTCTTCTTGAGGACGGGGACTATATTAGCCACCCAATCTGGATGTTGCTCCTCCCGAATGAAGCCACTTGTAATGAGTTTGTGAACTTCGCCTTCAATAGCTTCCATAATGTTCGGGCGAAACCGACGTTGTTGCTGCTTGACTGGCTTAACGTCGGGCTTGATGTTTAGACGGTGCATAGCGACCTGTGGATCAAGTCCAGGCATGTCTTCGTAGCTCCAGGCGAAGACATCTATATACTCTTTTACGAGCATTATCAATTCTTCCTTTTCGATAAGTGATAGGCTTTCACTTATGAAAATCGGTTTGGGATGATCTTGACTTCCCAGATTGACCTGCATCACCTTGTCTTCAGTAGGCGGCTCACGCAGTTCGAACCGTTTTTTCCATTGGAGGCTTAACTGCTGGGCCCATGGTTCATCATTGGCAGCTTCCGCAGGTTCCAATTGACTGCTTGAAGTCATATTCGCGGCGAGGCCTTTGAACATTTCTCCTATGCTGATATCGGAGTCCCACTCGGAGGATGAAGCCGACTGTGATGGAATTGGTCCGTCGTCTTTGACCTGAACTGTTACTGATGATGTGGGCGTGACGTAACCCAACCCCCTGCGTGTACTATCATAGTAATTTGCAGGCTTCCCTTTCGGGACAAAATTACGCATTAGACTGCGCCTCCCTTTTCCAAAGTTTAGGCCGCCTCCCTGCTTCAAGTTATATCCCATCTTCTTCATAATGTGGCGGGCTGGCCGCGCATAATGGAAGAACTGCGGAGCATCTGACTCTGAGCTTGAGTCTGCAGTTGTAGGTTCCGTGGCTGAGCTCTACCGAAGATTATCGGCGACTGACTTGTTTGGAAGGAGGGATCACCAGCGTAGCCCCTTCTATGACCTCCATAGATGTATTGGCCGCACTTGGCTCATGTACGGGCATGTGCAGAGAGCCCTCCATAATGGATTTGATCGACCGCATACTCACAGGATAATCAAAAGAAATATTGTCATTAATTACCCATTCACCTTCTTCCTCAGAAGGAGTATTACATTTGGGGTCAATGAGACATGCTGTAATTGGTTCGCCAGTCAGAATGGCCGGCATGCCCGCCTCGGACTCTGAATCCGCTTCATTGTCACTTTCACTGTCATCTGGCAATGGCTCCTCATGCGTTCCACCGGCCTCTTGATACAGGAGAGCGTCGGTGAAGTAATTTTCCACGCTTTTAAAGGGTTGCCTTTCGGCAAAGACAGTTCGTACTGTCGTATCATCCTCCACATATTTGAAGCACTGGTGGAGGGTAGAAGGGACGATCCAGTTGGCATGGATCCATGGCCGTCCTAGCAGCAGGTTATATGACATGTCAGCGTCAATGACATAACACGTTACCTCTGACTTGAGGCTTCCGATTCTGCAACGGAGCCGAATCTTCCCAGTGGATGGCTGCTCCCGGCGTTAAAACCATATATTGTAGTAGTGGTTGCGGACAACCTGTACAGTGGTATGCCGAGGAAATAGAGAAGCCGTTTGGGGATGATGCTGAGTGCCGACCCCGGATCGACTTGTACCCTTCAATGCATGTTGAACCGATATATCCGGTGTAGTACAGAGGTCGATCATGCTTGTTATCTTTGAGAAGCATATCTTCCGCCGTGAAGGTAATAGCAGGCACCTTCGATTGTACATGATGGCATTCTGGGCAAGAAGACTGGGCGTCATGATTAGAGACTCTGGTATGCATGTCAAGAAGAGTCTCTGAGTTGGCCAAAGCATCTCTGAGCGCTTTCTCGTGTCTCTTTGGAGAGACGCAGGAGCTCGTGTATTGTGATACGAGCTGGGATATTGGCCAAGTGGGCCAGTATATCGAAGCGAAAGGGCTTATCAAGCCCTTGGCCTGACGGTTTCTTCAACACATGGTCGAACCGTACCTCTTTAGGCTTTTCTCTCCCTTTGGTCGGGACTGGAGTGGATGCAGGCGTTGGTGCTGACGTCGTTTGCTGTTGTGTCTCGTCAGCAAGCTTCTCATACTGTCTCAGGTACGACTTCCCAGACCGGGTGCCCGTCTGTTGAGGTGCGTCTGCTTGCGCTGTACAAGCATGCTTTTCTCCTTCCGAATCGCTGAGGGAAGCCGAGGTAACATCACTGTCATCTGGTAGGACAGAGATGACATTACAAGATTTGCCTTTTGAGTTGGGCCGCTTTGAACACCGTTGAATGTCTTGGACGAGATCTGGGTGTATCCACATGACTTCCCCTGTCTCCAATGTTAAGGGGACGAGACCTTTGTCGTCTCTAGTCATGGGCGAAGGATGCTTGACTTCCAACCGCGGCGCCGGGGCTGGATAGGTCCCGTCAGGAACTGTGACCTTCTGGGTAGTGCCGAACTCAAGAGTTACCATATTGGCAGTGACTTTCTTCTGCTCCGTCTTCAGTGTGAGGACGCCAGCGTCAATCAGGGCTTGTATCCTGTCCTTGAGGACATAACACTTGTCAGTAGGATGGTGAATCATCCTATGATAGAGGTAGTATTTGGGGTCGTTTGTGCGCCCTATCTCATCAGGACGTCGAGCATCCGGCAGCTTCAGCTTGTTCCCTTTGTGGAGCAGATGGAATATTGTAACCACCTGATCATCTTTGAAGGAGTATTGTTTTGGAGGGAACTTGGGCTCCTGATTGTTGAAACCGCTCTTCTTAGCCTTCGACTGCACGTCTCCGGATAACTCTACGGACATAATCTCTTTCCCCTTAGCTTGGGAAGACTGAGGCGGGTCGTCGCGTCCTTTGCTGTTCGTACCCCATTTGCCTCTGGGGGCGGATGACTCGAACTTTTTAGCCGACTTCTCAGCTATCTCAGCTTGTTCGACTAATTCCTTCCAAGTGTGGGCTTTGACAGCCCCCATGCGAACTCTACTTGATCCAAGAAGTTGTGCCTGCATGTCTGTAAGAGCATGGGTAACGGCATCCCTGCTGGACACATCAAGGATAAGTTTCTGAACCGCTCAATGTAGTCGCGGACGGGTTCGCCCTTCTTCTGTACGGTAGAGAGGAGCTTGTCCATGGTCACTTCAGTGTCGTCCTCATAGAAGCGAGAGAGGAACCGAGTTTCCAGGTCGAGCCAGGAATTGATAGAGCCTGGAGGGAGGCTTCGGAACCAGTCGAATGCCACGCCCTTTAGAGTGCCAATAAACAGCCTAGCCATGATGGCGTCGTTGCTTATGACATTACCAGTCTGAGACCGGAAATAGTAGATGTGCAGATTGGGCGAGCTCTTATCATCGTACGTATGCAACGTTGGTGGTTTGAACTTTGGTGGGTATGGCACCGAATCCCACTCTAGTGGATAAGGACGGACTGTCTCCACCTTCTTTAATTCATCCCTCTGAGCTAGGGATGCAATCTGAGCCTGGAGGCCCTTAAGGACTTCAGCATCTAGGGAAGAATCTCCCTTGGATTTCGGATCATTGCTAAAGTGTTCCTCCTCATCGTGGTGGCTTCGGTATCATTGCCGCTTCGATTGCTGAGGAGTTGGGCAAGCATCTGTTGAATATTGTCCAGGGCTTCCTGCTGGGTCCTGGAGGTCTGCTCCTGAGCTTCCAAACGCCGACGAAGGTCGTCATTGGCGTTATCGGCCATATTGACCGATGCTTTGTCCGTCCGTATAGAATGACTGTTGCTGAAGAGGCATACCCGCTGTCTTCATCTTCTCCATCAGATGATTGGGGTGATCGCCTGGACTGTGGCGAGATCAGGGCCTTTGAGGAAGAAGGCTGCTCATAGTTGTAGGGTATTGCCACCCTAGACCTGGGTTTCGGAAAAACACTTCTTCGCGCACCAAGACTTCACCTGAGCCTGGGCAGTAATCTGGATCTGGGGAGCTAAAAGGGTGTCGTCAGATGCTTGACTTCCTCTGCGCGGCTCTCGCCCCCTTCCGGTCATGTTGACGGATGCAGAGGCTGGATCTGGTGAGGCGCCCCTTCCGCGATGCCTCGTAGGAACATGTGCGGACAACCGATCAAACACCGATTGTCGGTGCGGAGATACAGCCATGGTTGGATGTAGCCGGCAGCGGGTTGAATGGATTGTCACAAGTCGGCATCCTCTTTGACAACAGGGAAAGTAGTTCGGAGGGGCTCCGGCTTCCGCTTGCTTACCAGGAATTCTCGTAGGTCAGGCCCAACAGAGCCTGGATAACTTCGCAGAGAAGCTTTTTCGGAGTGTACATGAGACGATACTCCATTCTTCTTATCCCTGCAAAAGGGATTAGCACTGAATAGTGCTTCAGATCTAGATTCGCCAGCAGGTGCGAACTTAGTGCTTGATGAACTAGAGAGCGGAGCACGCCGAGGTGCTTTATCCGCTATTCCGCCGCGAAGGGGATTAGCCTTAGATGACTCTTTGGCCTTAGCCTCGCGGCCATGGATCAATGAGTATGCTTTAGTATGGTGGCTTCGCTTGTGAAAGCGAGGCTGTCAGAAGGCTTTGCTGCCTTTGATTTGAGCGACGGTATGATTGCCGTCAGGACTTCATGATTGGCAGCATCGTTAGGGTAGATAGGCATCTTACCCTTTTCTTCGCGGGAGAGGCGCAGTTTTGGCGTGACTACACCGGAAACCTCGGTTGGAGACTTCTGTTTCGGCTTCCATATCCGCCTTGACGGAAGATGCTTAGGTTCACGAGGAACCTGAATAGCCACACGCGGGGCTGTGGGGTGTTGGCAGAATTCTGCCTCTAGTTTCTGATTTGAAACCTTGGTCGTGAAGACCTTCCTGTGCTTCCGTGCTCGAAGCGTCAGGTCACCCCCAGAGAGGACTTCTTCAAATCTTCCTTGGTCGATCTGGATGACCAAGTTCTCAAGAGTGCAGAGCTCGGTCTGCGGGCATGCTTCCTTGTTGCGCCAGAGCACCGCAGCAGGTTTGCAGGGAACCTTTTCAATCTCCGCAGAGACTTTCCTTGAAGATTTAGCCAGAGAAGCTCTGGCTGCACCGACTTTGTTGAATTCAGAGATAGACCCGAAGGTCTGATCGTCGCATTGCGACACTTGATTCTCAGCAGAGGAGAATATCGTCCCCAGCGGAGTCGCCATCTTGTTTTCCATTATGTTTGCAAAGGGGGAAAACTTACAAAAAAGGGTTGAGGAGCTAAATTACAAGTATTCTTAAAAAGATTACAAGTAGATCTCCTCAGAGATTCTGGAGAAGTGTGCCGATAGGAGTCTGGTCAGCGCGCGACCACTTTATCCCTTTGACGATGCGAGCGATGAGATTCCCTTCTCGCCTGGTTCCGGGAATCAGAGAATAGAGGGTTGGTAGAACCCTCTTGCTACTTCTCAAAAGACCGCCTTCTGTGAGGAATTCCTTCTCGCCTGGTTCCGGAGATTCCTTGAGGAAAAGGGTTGTTAGGGTATCGCCACCCTGAAGAGAGAAGTATTTCTCTAAAGAGTCTCTGAATTCGAGAACGCACGGTGCGTTGTAAAGAAGCCTCTGCTTGTGGAGTCCTC